>NIUQ01003046.1:0-19328 GCA_002796945.1 Plectus sambesii
CCCGGTGGCGTTCCCTATTCGATTAACGTGCGAAATTATGCGCTGTTTCTTTGATGTGTTGCTCGAGTTTGCGACATTACTGCAATTTTTTCTCGACCGTTATTTGCTTATTGTTAGTACTCGTTCGTTTTGGTAATTCGTTGATTGCAAACACAGTGTTCCTAGGATTTAGACAGGTATTTCATTTTTTTCTGCTGCAGTGGGCGCTTAAAATGAAAGAATCGCGATTTGGCTTTATGCCAATCCGCAATCCAGGCACCGAGTGCGCGTGACTTAGTACTTGCGTCATTTCTATCGCAATTCATAATAGGGCGCATGAACTTTACGCTCTCAAATTGATAGCCGCCAGAATGACGTCATTTCGATTCTATATTTTGACGCCTAGATGACTTTAGTTGGATTCTGGCCATTACAGTGCCGAGAATTACTGTTTTCGTTGCGTGGTTGTGCCAATTACAGATTGCTGTAGCTCGTCGGTGCGCTGTCGTTGATACGATGGCGTCTTTGTCGTGTGTCTAGAGATGCAGTGCATTGATTACGAGCAGTACTCTAGCTGAATTTAACGCAATAGCTCATAGAACTGTTTTTCTTGTCGTGAACAAGGACTCTGGATTCCGTCGCAATGATTTCGCATATTCTGCTCTTCGGTATCGCTGTTACCGCTAATTCGTGATTGAATGACTGGTTTGATACGGTAGCTATGCTTGTTGCAGAATTATACCGTTGTAGTTTTTTAGATGATATATGTTGGGAGAATACAACTGGACGTGTTGTAGTTCGCAATTGTTGAACACAGTGCACAGCATACATAATGCATAGCCAAATGCAAATATACTTGTAGAATATTGCATTCAATCAGGTTTTCGGCATCTTTTATATCGTTTCAAACACGTTCCATTCAGGGTTATCGATCACAATCAAATCGTCGATTGTAATTAAAATGTCTACACTATCTGAAGATTTTTTGTGGGCTCTTGAACGATTACTGTAGTCGCTTGTAACGCTCGCTAAATGTACTAACAAACACAATAAGTCTTAATAATAGTTATCATCCAACGCAATCAACCTCGAATAATTTCGCTGAGTAGCTACCGGATCCTTTTTGTACTCACAGAACAACAGTTTGATGTAATTTTGTTTGACCTTTTTGAGGTCGACGTTAGCAAGAGTGGAACTGCGTTATCTGTATATTCTGTTGGATTGAATGTGAGGCGGTAACGGGTGGTAAAGCGCACTGAAATACCAAAAGCGTTTTTACTGTCGTTCAAAGAGTGTTACATGAACGCTCTCGACTTCGTCTATATGAAACTGAGAGTGATACAACCTAGACTGATGTTGACTTAATTAACCAATATATTCTGGATCGTCGCTCATGCGGAAGGCGTAGCACGCTCATGGTCATATCAAGATGCTGGATCAAAGGATAACATGAGATGGTGTCACTTTTCCAAAAGTAACATTCTGTCCAATGTAAATTCCGTTCTTATTTCACTTTCGGATAGTGCCTCTGGAGAAATTTTCTTGATACAGCAATTTTTTTGTACGAAAATAGTCCCTTCTCCACTGCGTTTTCTTAGCTAACCAGCAACATTTCAAGCGCCTTAGTAGGCTCCTTTTTTGCCTTTCTCAATGAACGATCTAGAAGTTGTGCCCTAGGAATTTGCGGGAGTAGAAGAAATGAGGAGATTTACTCTGCCTGACGTAATGATACTTGAATAGTATGATGTAGTTGATGAGAAGCTGATTATTCACGTTTCAAGAATAGTGAATAATAATTGCGAATTATTCGCAAGATTAAATCAGCCACAAAGATAACTCAAAGGTGTGTCCGCTTAGATGTCTGAAGATCATTAATCCCGAATAGATGATTAGTTGATAATTCACCTCCGCACAGTCAAACTATCTCTTAATACCCTGGTATTAGTAAGAGATTTTCCAGAAGCAAGAAGCTCTACTGAGATAATGCGATATTCTCTGTTTATCAATTAGGACAGAGCGAAACGTCGAGATGATGAATCCGCGACTGATAACTTAAATCTGAAGAATGATGATGACTATTTGCGAAGAGTTTCAAAACACGAAGCAAAATGAAAAGAGATTTGACAGTTACGGTCATATATATTAATCGATCAGGCGTAATCATATTACAATCATAATTCGGAAACATGATATTGTCTATCCGTTTGAATGTGATGAGGGCGCGTCATCAAAGATCCCTACCAGCAAGGCAAAGATTTTGGATAAACTGGCAAATTCTTTGAGCGCTGATTTTTACTCGCTTCCTATCAACAGGGCTCGTCTTGGATTGCTTTATAAAACAATCATGATTACAGCTGCGAGAAGTGTGGGAATTGGACAGTTGTGGCGTGCACGTGGCGAATTTTTCCTAACGCACTAAACTAACTAATCATCGCACTTTCCACGGCTATAACTATGATTGCATTATATGCAGCAGTTTTGTGAAATAAAGTCTAGTCTTGATTATGCGTTGATTTTTTGTTGAAATCTACAGGGTGCCTCAAGTTCTGACACAACACTTCAAAGGCATTACGCTTACAATTACTACTAGTAAATTAGGTCTCGCAGAGCTTTTCAGGAAACTCTCTGTTAGAGTGATATAAGAAAAAGAGGATTAGTCTAGTCATGAGCGCAATGGAGGAAAGGGAAAGCAATGGATCGATTCATATGAGAAAATTACACGGTAAAGCAGTCAAGCAGTTCTCAATATGATCGAATATTTTGGACTAGCCCATCCGACATTCCCGAGAATCTTCGAATCATTTAGAGAAATCATCATCCAACCTCTGTCATGAGTTGGGTGCGCGTGTCAAGGAACCGTCGTACCAAATTGGTTTTCGTCTCTTCAGGGGTCAAAATCAATGCAAAATCGTATCGTGATCTTATTCTGGAGCCGGTTTTGGAGAAATGTGGAAGATAGCTGTTCATTAGCAAACCATGGATCTTGCAGCAAGACAGAGCACCCGCCCACACTGCTCGAACGACACAGTTATGGCTGAGGCACACAATCCCCCGAATTCAAATCGAATGAGGAGTGGTCCCCCCGTCGAACCAACTCCTTAACTCTCTGGACTTTAGTTTGTAGAGCACCTTAGAGACCAGTGCCTGCGCCAAGTCACACAAAAGACTGGATGCTCTGAAAGCATCACTTGTTCGCGCATGGAACAATATCCCGCGGGATATCATCTGTTTGGCGGTCGATTCGGTTCTCAAGGGTGTTAGACGCGTTTTTTTGCTTGAAAGCAGTTTAATGAATGATCATTTGATCCTACGGCTGGCAACATGTTATTTATGTGGTTTTTCAAATTTCACTTGATATGGCTGGCTATGATAATAATTATGGGCAAAAATTAGTTGTGTCATAACTTATGGGTCACCCTGGACATGTATGATCAGATGTTCTACAACTGTATATAAGATCTTCACTAAAGTTTCGCGTCTGGACTGAGATCCTGCCGTCCTAAAGAGCATTAGTACCTAAACGATTGACGCGTTTCTCCAAGGATGTCCTCTTATTTTATAGCCAATTTGGCGTAGGCAAAAATTTCCCCTTTTAACAATGCAAAATTTGCGGTCAACTAAAACATGCCAACGTCAGCAGTATATACGCCTGGTTATTCTCCAAGTGCGTAAATCTTTGCGCGAGGGACTTGGGATTTAATCTTTCACCTTGGATTGACGCACCGAAAGCAGTGTTATTGACATGAATGACGAAAGCGCATAAGCTTCTTTCGCCTCTTGTACCTTCGTATTTAGCTCCATATACGTGCACTGCAGCCACTCAAAGACGTTTAGGAGAACCTAAGTGAATGTTAAAACTGAAACCTTTGACTGCAGCAATAACGGGGATTGCTTTCCGAAATTGTTTATGTTAAAAAACGTCTGTTTGGTACAATTTTGTATTGCTCAAATGGCAAATTGCATTCAGAAGTTATTTGAAAGATTGAAATGAACCATTCGTATATTCTGGTCGATTTTTGAATGAAAGTTTCGAGTACATAGTAATCATTGAAAACTGCTACTTGATCAGCTTAAACCCTGATACTAATGTTTTACTCCGTAGAAATTACATTTTTGCAAAGATTAATACAAAATTTGCATATTTATTTTTCTACATCAGGCGTTCGCCTCATTTGCCTTTTCATTTAACGCTTCTTTCAGCTTCGCAGTTAATGTCATGATTCCGTTCGCAACCACGCTGCAGCATTGTAACTATACCACTGACGGCGAGTATAAGAAGCAATATCAAAACCTGAACTTGGGGATATCGTATCTTGCTCTGGGCGCATTTTTCATCATTTGTTATGTACCTTGCATAGTGGTGATGTTCAAAAGAGAATTATGGTTAAACATCTGTTACAAACTCATGGTTTTCGATGGCGTGTTTGACATTGGTACTTTGTTGTCAAACTCTGTAATGCCAGGAATCATTATGGTCGCTCCTTTTGACAGCAACTGTCATCCAATTATAAATCAAACCATTATCGACATATGGGCGCGTAAGCACTCTTTTTATACCTTAATTTTATTATGGCAAATAGTGAAGACTATTGTTCATATTATTCTATTGTAGTTCGAAATGCTGCAGGAGGTAAAAAAGATTGTAGCAGTAGATTGCTCATGTTCAGTTTAGATATAATATGTTGAGAAAACTAAATATTTCTACTTTAAAGTTGGCGAAAGAGAAAAGCTAATTAGATCAATCGCGTTTTAGTGTTTTGGAATGCTAGTGCTTTCACAACCGTTTCTCTGGCAATCAATCGTTTCGTCTTTCTCACCTCTCCGGCTTTGTGGACGGAGCGGTTATACGGAGGCACAAGAGTGTGGATTTGGCCAAGCATAGCGGTTTTGTTTGGTGTATCAATATTTATACCGTATCGCACAGAATGCGCGACAATGATCGTTGATACGAAACTTGGCTTGTACGTCTGGCCCGCCGACGATCATGTAAGCTGATTTTAATTCATTCCATTCTAGCCTTGTCTTTACAACAATCACAGAGTTATTTCATCTAATTTTTTAAATCTGATTCATTTCATGGATAGCAAAGGTCGAGGACCAATGAATTATGGGTGCAACGCCCTTTTGTGTGAACCGAGCGATAAAAGATTGCCGTGGTGCTGTTAAACCTTAACATAGCATTTGGACGTGTTCTCAAGCTAAGCATTTTGATGCTGATGCCAGTTTCATGAGAATGTAGCTCTTATGGAATTGCAAGCGCCACGATCGGTCACGTTTTGGCGATTTCTCATAGATATCTGGGTGTTTTAATCAATCGATTTTAGTTTAATTTAGCAAGCAATTTCAGTATGGACGCGCAATTACGACAACAACTAACATCTCGACGGCAGTATTTCTCATCATTCCGTACGTTTTGACACTGTACGCTGTGCACCGATTGACTCATATTTCCGTGACCCAAACATCCGAGCAGTCGCATGCTCGTAGAATGGAGCAGAGGATGCTTATTCAAGTGATGGTCGTCTGCTCGTTAACTACCACTTGTTGCGTTTTCTACCCAATTGCGCCATTGTTCACGAATAATGTAACCTTTTTTCAAATACTACACTTCATCTGGATTGCTTCTCATGGTAACTTTTTAATATTTGTGATTATGAACGATTGTATTCATGCTTTTACGATACTAACAGATGGGCTGTAAGATACTTGGATGTGGGAAATTATATTAACCAGTTTATCGGGTAGTTAGTCTGCGCCAGCTGTCGAGCGGGTACTCAGTTGAAACTGACGATCTGAGGAAGAAAAGTCGAACAACTGGAGAATCCACAGAGCTGCCTGACAGTGCATCGAAATTCTCAAAAAATGAGAAGGGCCGGACCTACATAAGACAGAGAAATTTTCCCCCTGAGCTCCCCTTAGTTTCTTGGCCCTTGCAATGAAATTACATTAAAAAATGCGAAAAATGCATTTCAATTTATTATAAATGTGTGAATAAGGGTTTCGGTGGGATTTCTTTTATAAAGGATCCAAGTGAGTTTGAAATGAGGCAAAGATACTCTTTAGCAAACTTTTTACTAAATTTGTTGCGTTTTGCGTTATCCATTTCCAAATTTTGAATTTTCAGGTTGCAATGGCATTTTATTCTTAGCACTCAACCCAACTATACGAAACCACGTTTTATTGTTGTTTGGCTGGAACGGAAATAAAGTTTCGAGCAGTCATGCTCAAATGGCGTGGCAAATTACTCGATGAACAAACCACGGTCTTTGCATACTCTACACTGAAGGCATTTCACATTCTAAAACCCTATATTGAAGATAACATCTAAATCATAATAAGCGGTAATAACTAAATTGTGCAATCGGAATTGTCGAAAGCTTTCATTCTACTATTACCTCTCCATAGAAAACTTAGTGAGTGATTCAGTTGTTGTTGTTGTTATGGTAGCGGTGACGAATCTGATTAAAAGTGCTGTTCACAGAGAGTAGAATGATGTCCAGAGATTAACATTTCTTGCAGGACGGTTCGAGGTCGATTCGTGATCAGTAGTGCTTTATGTTTGATGTGTCTAAATATATGTGTGATATTACCCTTTAGATTGCACATCTTTGACGATGATTTCAAAAAATGTTGCACAACACGAATCAAACAAAATTTTGCAGCAGAGAGAGTGAAATGTAAACAATGTAAACGGCTTGAGTTTAATGGGAGAAATGACAGAAAAGGTCGTCAATAGGAGTGATTTAGGGGAGAGTGTATAACTTGCCCCAAAAGTTGTAGTCAGTCAAGTTTGCCTTTGCCACACAAAGAAACTTCTAATGGGTCTGTCAAAGTGTCAAAAAGTGTCAATATGAAACTTTTTGTTTCATTATTTTGCACTGAATTCATTTCCAAATTCAGGTCAATTTGATTTTCGCGCCAATCGGCGAAATAGCTTATTAGCGGAGATAAAGTCAGATGCGCAAACTCTAAAAAGTGGGTCTTGGTTAAGGTTAAGTCGTTCGCACCTTCATCTTCGGCCAAGGGGAATTCTCATGGTAGTCTTTATCCTCCCCCTACTCGATGGTTAAACATCACAGCTTGGTGTTTGATCTGTTACCAACCGAACCAAACGCATGCACTGTCATTTATTAAATATTTGGGTCTTTACTTGCGTCGGAACGCCTTAAGGTTTAAAAACCAGTAATTCCGCAATGTACTTGATTGGTGTTCTCACGAACATGTCAGCGTGCGTCAGATATTGATATCTGGCACTCCTATGACTACTGGTTCGTTCTCTTATATAGGGGGTGTCCTGACTCGCTAACGACTAGTTTGAATACGATTAGTTGGCGTTATTACGAATTATGGCCATGGCCACGAGTTTTTTTCCTTCCTCTGCCGTTACTGAAAACTGCATATTCAGAAATTCCTTTGTCACAAATGTTAACTATATGTAAAGATATAATTTATGTAGAGCAATTCATAAATCGAGAGTGAATTGCTTTTAGCGAAAAGAATGATGTAGTTTCAAATGTTTTGCTCAAGGCGAAAATTCAACCTGTGTTCGCTTACTGTAATGATCAATGTTAATCTTTCAAATACTTTTGTTATTAACTAGGAGCACGCAAGGACTATTAGGTAGGGTGGGAAAAGCGTGAAGGCCCAGCTGAAGGGCGTTTTATTTCCTTCTAGATGTTGAGAGAGGGGAGTGGTGTTGTCTCCCTTTATCCCAAATCCGGGACGTAAGTTCATTCGTATAAACACTATTTCTACTGTACGGCATGCTTTAATAAATGATTATGAAACAGAATGGATCAGTCAGACAAAGAAGTGACGTTTCAAGTCGATATGAACGAACCAAGGGGACACGACAACCCTGCCGCAGACTTGAATGAAAGTCAAGAATCTAATGAAACGGAGCGTAATGATGCCTCTAATTTTGGACCACAAGGGCTGACTGAAATCACTCTCTACGAGCCTTCACCAGTGATCAGAGACAAGTTGGAGGGAGAAGAGAAATATGTCGCTTTGCGCCCGCCGCTGCTCACTCTTCCCAGCTACACTGACAATCAGAATCTACGTCAGTCCGCCAAGATCGTTTTTGACGAAAAGTATGGACGTTGTTCACTGGCGCGTTGGAAACGTCGCGGCGTCCGCAAGTATTATGAACAGCAGGTGAGTTACGATTGAAGTTGGCATTATAATGTATCACTCTAACAGAATGGTGGATGACTGACATTTAATGCAAACACTTGCGATCGTTGCTAATATTGTGCCGATTTTGCTTTAATTCTTGATGAAATGGCAAAGTTGTAAGCTTTGAAAACATATGCAAGCTTTTTGAGCCCCACTATACAAAGTTTTGCAGGTGACCTTGCTGGACTGCTATGAGAACGATCGGTTGGAGACAAGCGCCGACAAGGCAATTTCTGTCCACGACGATGACGCGGAGGCAGATAGTCGGCACAAGGATGCCGTCATAGCCAAAATCGTCTTCATTGTCAACGTTTGTCTTTTGTTCACGAAGACGATCGCCTCGTACCTCTCTGGCTCTCTCTCTGTCATCAGTACGGTATGTTTAAATTGATTTTGAGTCGATGTAAAGCTTGCATCACCCGCTGACCAAATTTAATGTCAGCGTGACTCAATAATTTTTCGAAATTTTTGCTGCATTCGTCAGGATGTGGGAGAATATGAAAAATGTCGCTTTTTTGTTACTTCTAAAAATTGTTTGGCGTTCATTGTTTTAGTAGTGTTCAAACTGCCGCATTTGCACAAGCCTAGTGAGAAGACGTTATTGGTGTTTCTGTTTACCTTCAAGAGCGTAGGTTGACAGATCGATGGCTGTGAGGCGAATTTTTTGCGGCGATTTGTTAAGTTCTCAAAAATCATGAAAATTTCATGAAAATCGATCGATTTGATGAACTCTGCTATCATTGCGGATCCATTTATCGTTGTATATTGATGTAAAAAACGATAGATTAAGTCGAAAAATGATAATACAGCGTTGATTTTTAGGTATTGGACAGTGTAATGGACTTGACTAGTGGCACAGTTGTCTGGCTGACAATGCGCGCCATCAAGAATTCAAATCCTTACCGATACCCGAGGGGTCGGACTCGACTAGAGCCGATAGCAATCATTATCGTATCGATTATTATGGGCATTGGAAACATGCTCATGATTATCGAGTCTGTATCTTCAGTCGTCAACAATACGGTAAGCAAACGTTGAATTTTAAGCCACTTTGGTTGGCATGTTGCCAAAACAGAGTAAAAGATTAAGTATGATAAATTGGATGAGTAAAATTATTTAGCAAGTTTTTCACAAAGTCTGTCTACCTATAGAGTTTATCGTGCCTCGTATCTATGTACTTGCTTCACACAAAGTTATAATTCTATGCACCCCCTCTTCACTGGAACATAACCTTCAGACAGATTTGAAACCTATTGCCCACGTTAGAAATCTTACACGGTCTCAACTCTGTTTGTCAGCATGCCAAATTTTGTATTCGTTCGCTGCAGATTGATCCGCGAATGGCATTGCCCACCGTGGCACTTGTGCTCGGAGTTATAGTTGTAAAGGCGGTGCTGTATGTGCTGTGCGCGCGACGGCACACGAGCAACAGCGACGTGCTGGCGATGGACCAGCGCAACGACGTCATCACCAATATGGTCGCTCTTGTGGGCGCCCTCGTTGGCACCTACGTTTGGCCGTACGCCGATCCTTTGGGAGCCATTGGCGTGTGGTAAGTTATTGCGAATTTTTCATTTTTACTCATGTGTCTAGCGTATCATTCAGAAAATTTTCCAGTTAGTTTTGTTAAAATTTTCAGGGATATATTATGTGGTGCCGTTGCATGTCGTTTTTGGGGTCATGTTTGCTCATTGCTAACGAACTTGAAATAATATTGCGTGCATGACAAAATAGCGCCCGTCTTCAAATGAATACCTCTAAAGCAGTTCGAAAAAGGCATTTTCTCATGGCTCAATCTGAATTTATATGAATTTAAAGGAAACCGCTGTTAATGCGCAGTGGTGAATTTGAGAAGAAATACGAAGATTGAAGGGATATATCTGTTTTCAGCACGTATATCGCCCTTAACTGGTTCCGCACAGCAAGCGGGCAGGTATCACTTCTCAGTGGAAAGACAGCTGGAGGGGAAACTATTAATCGAATCATTAAACTGGGCATGGATCACGATGAGCGAATCCAGTGCCTGGACACCGCGCTCGCATATCACTTTGGCAACGATTATCTGGTCGAACTGCACGTGGTAGGCAAAAGTGATTTAATTATTTGTCGGACTCTTCTTTCTAGTCCGCAAGCCTTGTTGCGTGTCTTGAGAGTCGATGGTTAACAAACTTTATTCACAACGTGAGTAACATGAGAGTGACTATATACAAGTAATACAGGAGTGACTATCAACCGTTTTGTGCGCCTACTATTTATAGAGTCGTGGCACATCCATGACCTTTTGATCATATCTTTAAGACCGACCTAGTAATTGCGATCTTAGGGCGGTAGCCTCGTAAAGGTACTTCTAATAAATCACTTTGTGGCATCCATGGAATGATGCCTGCAATAGTAAGCATAGGCTATATATATATATGGTATGCGGGTCAAGATAACATCAAGAGAATGAGTCAAGGTGAGAACATTAGCAATACATCATAAGAATGTGTGCTGGAGGTCGCTAGGCGAGAAGACGCGAAGGTATGAACATCCGCTACTGACCTGTGACCTAGGTGGTCATTCCATTCTTGGTCGAGTTCTTCTTTGATCTTTGCCGCAGCAACGTTTGACGCTGTAGGTAGTCGGGATTCAGGTAGTTCCCGACATATTTGGCACTTATGTCGCTATTTTCAAAGAACTGGTCAAAGTTTCTTTGTAGGTATGAAGGCGCAAGAAGTTGTTTTGAGCACATAAGGTTCTAAGATTTACATCATTATTGAGGGGGAAAAGGGCGAACGAAATTGGCATAACTTCATTTTTGTTTCCAGCTTAAATCATGTAGTTGCGAGATGAAGGCTTTATTATTGTCTAATTGACAAATTCTACAGGAGTGGGGCGCAAGGTGTAGGGGTATTTCGCTGGGACAAAGTTGTATCAACTCTATATCCTTTCACAGTAGTATATTGAATAGTCTGTTTATCAAATTATCCTTTGTATATATTCTCAGGATACTCTCCTCCCACAGCATCCGATCCTTGTTGCTTCACTGATAGGGACAGGTATTTACAAGGACGATGCCGAATTCGGGATGATGGTTAATGCATTGAAGATGAAGGGGAGGGGCGAATTTGCTTAGGAGGATTGGTAGAAGTCAAAATCTGTTAAATTTAATTCATGTATGATCTTTCTTGAGCCGTCACACAAAGGTAGTGAAATTGGAGTAGAAGTTCTATTTCTGAGAAATCAGATTTTTGGGGAGAATTGGGGAGACTCTATTCTTCATCTGCTAAAATCTCCCATCCTGTGAGTATTACGCAAACCCAGAAACACCCCTGCTTGTATAAACGCTATTCATGATGGAAAGGTGGTACGTAGACGATATTTTTCCGGATTGCGTAAAACACGCCACACGCGCATGCACAGCATACCGTAGTAAAATAACACATGCGCGTGTGGCTTGTTCGGATGTAAACAGGCCGGATGGGAGCGTATCGTTATCGCACAGTAGAGGCAACTATTGCCGTTTGAGGTGATGGACGAGGAGACGACGACCCATCGAGAAGCGCACGACATTTCCGAACCCCTTCAATACAAGCTGGAGCGGTTGCCTTTTGTCGAGCGCGCGTTTGTGCACTGCGACTGGGAGGTGGGCGATGACTTCGAGTTGTACCAGAAGAACGCTAGAAAGCAAATCGTGTAGTGTTTTGAACACATTGCGGCATTTCTTTCAGCCTACTTGTGCCATTATATCGAACCAACTTTTATCCTAATCTTGTAAATGTGTGAGCTCAGTAATTGCTGTGTTTTAACGACAGTCACAATGCAGCGACAAGCGAAATATTGTGTTTGTTATTTTACCCTACTATGAATTCATTTATACGACATTTAGTAAGCAAAGTGTGCGTAGAATTTAGCAGTTAACGTTTTCGAAACCAATTATTTCATGAATTTTCACGTTTTTAGCAATTCTTACGTCACATTAAAAATTGGTTATTGTTTATAATACTGCAGAAATGCATTCGCGCTACATAGTACGCCAATACAGAAAAGATCGTTTACGAAAAACGACAAAATTTTAATGGGATTAATGCTTTTGCCGGGCTCATTACAGTCGGTCTCCAAAAAATGCCGCTTTGGGACAGACTGCGGATATAGTTTGTCAATAGCGGCGCTTTCAGCCAGCGAAATTTGTCGCTTGTCGCTACATTTGACTGACGCTTTTGTTCGAACGTTTGAACGGGACGGTTTTAATGAAAAAGTATTGATTAGATGTGATGTTGAATTTGTACTGCGATGCTCACGAACCTCTGTATTTTTGACAATGCTTAGGGTCATGTTCAAGTGATATTTGTACGGGTTGTTTGCGATTTAGGTACGCTGAATAAATTGTAAACTTCCAATCATGAAGCGCCAACTGAATTGTAATGAAAATAATTAGGCAGGGGCGTGAAGTGATAACGATAACGTGCCGCCCGTTACATGATTGCCTTGTTAGC
Source organism: Plectus sambesii (assembly GCA_002796945.1). Classification (NCBI taxonomy): domain Eukaryota; kingdom Metazoa; phylum Nematoda; class Chromadorea; order Plectida; family Plectidae; genus Plectus; species Plectus sambesii. The sequence goes on from NIUQ01003046.1 coordinate 12,633, forward strand.
TCAGTCGGTAGAGCACCAGACTCTTAATCTGGTTGTCACGGGTTCGAGCCCCGTACAGGGCTAAACTTTTTGCCCCTTCTCTACACATTTTTCTCTTGTAGTGCAGCTTCATCGTGTCCTTTTCGACGTGTCCCAGTAGTTTTATAATGGAAAACTTTATTTTTTTTGCATTTTAGATTAGAAGAGCAACTTATTCATAGGTTTGATCAATATCTGGGTTGGAGTGACTAAATTATACGTTTACTGCTGTCATTTGCTATAATGACAGATAGAAGTAAAAGTAGACGGACATTGGAAGGTTTTGAATATGTTACTATACAACAAAAGAACATATTCGTGATCTATCTGCGAAACCCTTTGTTTTAAGTATAGTACATTTTGAAACAATAGTAATACATTTGGAGAGCGTGTCGGTAACCTCGCTCGCTCATACAATGGCAACTTTGCCGAATATAGGCCAATCCTGTAGAAAATTTGAAGTATGAAAGAGGGGACAAGAAACGATTTAATAAAAAGACTTTGATGAGTCTAAAGGGCGTTGCCAATTATACAGCGTTTTATGTCACTGTGTGGGCTTTCAACTACAGAAAAGTGCCGGTCGCTCCGGTGCATCGTACTTCTAAAATCAAATCGTCATCATTTTGCGTTGAATAGCTTCATTTGAAGTGTTCACGAACCACTGAAAAGTTCGCTCATTCATCAGTTTTACCACACATACGATTGAAACTACCCGTTAAGAGCAATGACTGCCGCTAGTTGTTCAGACTAAACTACGTGCGGTATAGTTAGTCAGTTGCGGTATAGTTAGTCAATGTACAACATGAATCAACACTTGTTATCACTTTGTATGACGTTTATTGACACAGCAGAGAGATTAAACCACGCATCATCACTGTGCTATACTTTATCAATTGTTTCATATGATTCAGCGTAGTAATACGCACCATCCTGTGGCGATAAGCAACCCTACAAAAGAATATTCTATCGCTCTCTAGTCATTCAGCAACTGAATAGCGCCTACTCTTCCCGATTTCCATTTAGCTGCAGCAGCTTTCGACAAGTCTACCTTTTAAATATGCTGCAATCGTTGGTTACCGTCGCAATTGCTCTTATTGCTTTTTCCGCTAGTGCTAGTATTCCACTTCCAAAACTGGAAAATCAACTGGCACAAAACTCGCCAATATCCAAAGAGTAAGTCGCTGCTGTAGTTATTGCTACTACAAAGAAACATGACTCGTTTCAGTCGCTTGTATTTCAATATATTGAGGTCTTAGGGTTAAATACATGTATAAAAAGCAGCTTTGAATCGCTATAATCGTGTAATATTGCAGTCAGAAGGGAAAAATACTTCTGACATTCCAAGTTTCGACTGAAGTTAAATTATGCTTCAGTGAGCGTGTTCCGTCAACATTCTATGAACGTTCATTTTTGGTTTTACGGCTCTGTTCAATAAAAAATAATCGTAAACAGTCAAAGCAATGTATTAAAAGGAAATTAAGCCAAGCGAGTTTTTTCAGCGATGGGATGTGTAAGTGGTTCGGATCAGCTCCGCTGTGCGACGGTCAATGCGTGTGGCCGTATACCGTGCAACAAGGCGAGAGTGAAACGGGCGATTCTGATCAGAAATGCGTTAGTGGTCACAAAGTTTATTGCTGCAAAGAATATATGTAAGTATATTTGAAATAAATTTCCATTGATCAAGAAGTGATGGAAATATTGAGCTGCCGTAAGAGATTTTAGTTAGAAGACTTTTCAGGGACTGCATATAAGGGGTTATCTACAGGGGGCTACAAAAATTACACTGAATGTCACCAATTTGCTCATACGGGAATAATCGCTCACATCTGTTGCGTTACTAACATTCACATAGTTTCAACTGATATGAGCATAACAGTCATGTCAAATTTGAATTTCAGCGGGGAAGGCAGTAACTGCAAATGGTTCGGTACCGCGCCATTATGCCAAGGAGAATGCGCAGCACCTTACACTCATCAAGTGAATTCGAGCAGTTCTGGAGATGGACAGACCTGCTGGACTGGACAGAAAGTTTTCTGCTGTTATTAAACGGCTTTTGATTGCATCGTTTTGTTATCGCGCTGATGCACTTGTTTGACCTTTAAAATGACTTAATGCCATATAATTGATGTGAAGTTTCTGAAGATTGATCTCTCTGTTCTACTGTAATGTATGTTTGCGTTGTCTCAGCCTGCTTCGCATGATTTCTGCGTGAGCTTTACTCGCTGCCTCTTTTTAAATTATTGGAGTTAATAAAGGGAACTGCTACAATACTTGAATGAGACACAAAATTGTACTATGCATGAATAACGCGGTAGGCGACGCTATACACTGATAAACCATACCGATCTCCATCGTCGGAAGCATCGCCACGTGTAGCAGCGGAGAGGTGGCGCTTGGATCGAGATTGTATGAATAAGATTGAGCGCCAGAGCTCGCCCACGCTTCGTTTACCGCGGCTTACGACACCAGCCCTGCCGCCCTCTCTGACCTAAATCCAAACACGGCTTCCGTGTCGCAAACGTGTAAGGCGACATGGACGACGTAGGTGTTGTGAACGTGTAAGGCGACGTGGATGGCGTTGACGTTGTGAACGTGTAAGGCGACGTGGATGGCATAAAAGACTTCTTCGTCTGCTTATCCTTCTGTTGTAGTGCCTTCGCAGTATTATGAAGGCAATGGATGCAAATGGCTGCGCCAGCAACCGCTCTCTGCCGACGAACAATCGCGACGGTCTCAGTCTGCTCACTCCTGCCCCATTCAGTGACGACCCGGTCGCTGTCGCTGAACGCGATGGCGTCGATTTCACTCACCCCATCACCTACACTCAGGCCTGCAGCGGGAAAGGTGGATTAACACCCATTCTCTCTCTCCCAATTACCGTAACGCACAACTATTTTTTAGTCGATCGTCCGATCCGCATATATGCCGATGGCGTTTACGATTTGTTCCATCACGGGCACGCCGAGCAGTTACGACAGGTCAAGAACGCTTTTCCCAATGTCTACTTGATTGTTGGAGGTAAAGCATAAATATGCTTGAACAGAAATGGTCCTCGCCGTTATTGCGTCGGTTTCATAGTTCCACAATCGTTGTCCATAATCCCGATCAAGGGCAAAGCTACATCTCAAAAATCGTAATGACTCGCAATGTGCAGTCGATTAATAATAACTTAATAATCAGCTTGCATTGAATTTTGCGAAAGTCTATTCAGAGCTTCAGAATCCTCGAATTTCTGAGTGATTAGCATGAATCTGCGTTGCTTCACGAATCCTCCAGTGGTTTCGATTTCTGCCTAACTCGTCGATTCTAGCTTCACGCCTGATTTTGATATGTAATCTGATTGTCATCCGTGCAGAATTCAGTCTCTGTCGATCGGTAGTGCATATAGTGAACGCAAACGCCAGAGAAACCGGAATACATTCCAAGCAAACTGCGCATAAACGTGGGTTCCTGTCGATCAATTGAGTTTTGCGTTCAAACAGCGAACTCTGCAAGAAATTGTGCCAATTCACGTTTACACGCCCCGTGACATTTCGCCACTGGTGCCACAAATTCTACCTACAGAATAAGGGGCTGTAACCTGTTTTAACTATTATATGTATCATTGTGACTATTTATGTGAGGAGCGCGAATAATTAATTAAAGGTTTCGGTTCCGGTTCAGGCTATTATTACCGGGTACACACATTCTGTATTGCACAATTTTGGGGTATCATAAGATCAGAATCAGAACCGAATTTGGATGATAAATCCATAAAACCTGATCATAAAATGTAGCGTGTTGCATGGCAACTGATCCTCTGTTGCTATGCAACACAAGTGCGAGAGCGTCCTGTGTCATAAGTTTGTGGGCGGAGTATCGTATTATCANTAAATCCATAAAACCTGATCATAAAGTGTAGCGTGTTGCATGGCAACTGATCCTCTGTTGCTATGCAACACAAGTGCGAGAGCGTCCTGTGTCATAAGTTTGTGGGCGGAGTATCGTATTATCAACGAATTGTCGAAGCTTTCGCGGAAAAAACGAGATGCTTTTGCTCACGTTCATTATTCTAAGATTCTCCTATGCCAAATGCTCATTTCGCGCTAAAATTTTCAGATGTTGGAGTCCACCATCAGCCACAAATAAAAAGTGCCCATAATGAAGTTTAAATCGCGCATAGTATCGTATCTTGCTAGAATTCAAACAGTTTGCTTGGAATGTATTCCGGTTTCTCTGGCGTTTGCGTTCACTATACATCAAATGCAAAATTTCAGTTTGTGGTGATGCAGCGACGCTAAAGCATAAAGGCGCGATGGTGTCCAATGAAGAAGAACGTTATCAGGCAGTCAGTCACTGTCGCTACGTGGACGAAGTCTATCGGGACCCTCCTTTTTTCTGTACATTTGAATTTCTAGAGGAGATAAAAGTAAGCCGCAGTTTTATGAAATATCTTTCAACAGACAATTGCTGAGTGGCACGAGACTCTTTGTCAATGCATTATTTCGTAAACATCGTGATTAATTAAAACTAGGCATCGTTTTAGACTTATGCACTCAAGCCATACTCAACTAATGCGAGAGAGAAACAACCCTGTGTCCCGTCCTGTCTTGGTAAAGCGAAGCAAAATAACTACCCATAGCCATTTGAACGAGAAATAGGCGAGAATATTAAATGCAAACGATGCATGTATTCCGTGAAATCAATGCTTTTACCTAATCACAGAGACAGTGTTTGCTCAAAGCTGTGTCTACCAAGAGGCGGTTGAACCGAACTATTTTAAAAGTCTTAAACCTCAATGCGAGCATGTTAAGATAATGTCATTTTCAACTCGCGCGTAACTTCATGTTAAATGCAGCACAAGGGTGGCAGCGAGTACGTGCTCGCGTGTCATACCGCAACTCATCTTATTCTATTACATTTCTCCGGACTATTCGTTGCAGCTGAAATGGTTTACGCCTGCACGTCTCCAAATTGCTACAGTAGTATGAATAACATCCTGTATATTTTAGGCTGACTTGGTCGCTCACGACGCGTTGCCTTACGCGATATCGGGCGGCGGTGATGCCTATCAGCTATTTCGTGATGTAGACCGCTTCGTCGAAACTCAACGGACCAAAGGCGTGTCGACTACCGACGTTGTTCAGCGCATCCTTTCCAATATCGACTCCTATCGTATGCGCAATCTGGCGCGTGGCTATTCTTCCGAACAACAATAACTGAACTTTTGTTCTGCTAAATGAGCCTTTGTTCAATGAACATAATTGTTTAGTGGAACGACTGCATTTTTGCGTATTTATCGCGCACTCTTATTGTTTTTCTGTTGGAGGAAGGCGAAGGCGCATTTCTGCAGCGAATAATCGTTAATTTTAGCAAACATTGATTCACACGCAAAGATCGCTTTCATTGAATCGAATTTTTTACTATTTGTACGGATTTGCTTTATCGGACAATGTGCATAACATATTGTTGCATGTAGGAAGATGTATTATGTAAGAGGATTGGTCAAAAGGTTCGTAGAACTCGATACGTACAAACTGTCAGTTCTCAATGATTACCAACATTTATAGCACATAAGGTCTTCCTGTTTTTATGAGTCGCTTAACATTTTGTTATCCTGTCATTGTTTTTGTCAAGACGCTGGGGAGTCAGTATGGGGAATGGAATTTTTGACGTTCAGGCAGTGATAAAGTTTTTGGTCACAGAAGGCAGCAGAACGAGGCAAACTCATCAGCGCTTGGTTAAAGTCTGCTCTCCTCCAGCTTATGGTTCCGTTGCAAAGTGGTCAACTGAGTTTAAGCGGGTACTAAAGTCACTTGAACTGAAGCGCTCCTAGTCCTACACGGCCGCAGGCGCCGCCATATGGACGCACGCAGGCTGTCCGTAGTCGTCCGCACATCTTTTGGGCCATCATCAGTGTTGTCTTAATATTTTGAAAAGTATTAAAATATCCATAGTATAAAAAATACTCTAGTATTTAATGGGTACTTTCAGTTTTTGACAAAAGAATTGTATCGGTATAATATTATGTCGAAAAATTGGCATTAAGACAACATAGCTCGTACCGTTGTTGAGGCGAGCCAGCAGTGTCTAATGTTTCCAATGAAGTGTTAAGGCGCGCGCATACCTAAGAAGAAAAGGAAGCGCGAGTCATTTTCTTCCTTTTGACTCGCGCGCCCGCGCATACCTTTGACTCACGATCAAAAGAAGAAGTGACGTTTTCTCCTTTTTGACTTTTGCCCGCGCATACCTTTGACTCGCGATCAAGTGAAGAAAAGGAAGCGCGCTTCACTTTTCGAGGAATCAATCGGCGATTGATTCCTTAAAAGTGAAGCGCGTGCTGTAGCATAGGCCAATTTTGACTCATGTGTTGTGGGATAGGCGGACGGTTGTGCGCGTGTTCTCTCTCTATTCTAATCGTTATTTAATATTATTATTATTTGAAAATAACACACTAGGACAATTTTGGTCCCCTGAATCGATTGGCGTACTTATTTTTTCGATTTGGTGCGATATTGAGCTCCTTTTATCTGGTAATAACCAGAGACGACGCTGGCGCGTTCGTATGCTAACATAAAATGATCGCCGTGGGCTGATTTTTTTGTTCCGTAGCCCAAAATACTAGAATTTTATTGCTTTTTTGCGAGTAAGTTAGTATAGCAAATATTGCAAAGAGTGCTAAATAAGTAGAGGGTGGCA
>NIUQ01003047.1:0-21746 GCA_002796945.1 Plectus sambesii
AATCAAAATGCGTTAAACGAGAATTCATAGGAAACCTGCCGCCGTCGCGAGTGCCAGCGGTGTTGGCGTCACTTTGCAGTTGCACTCTTAAGACTGTCGAATCGATTTGTACACGATTTTTTGTACTAAAAACACACATAACCAACCGCGTTAATAAATCAGCAAACTAACAGGCATACCCCTCGTTGTCTTTATTGGCCCGATTTATCAACTGCCGTCTGCCCCGTCCCGCCTTCGCTTGAAATCCGTCCGCGAACAGATTCAGAAATAAGTCCATCTCGTCCAAATCTTCGATCGGCCGCAATTTCGCGGCATGCCTTCGTCGATGTAGCGATGACGTTCTGTGATAAGACAAAGTGCGATGATCCTCCACACCGTCCAATTTTCTATGTCGGCCGCTGAAGCTAGTCGAAGAGACGATACTGGCCGTTATTAATGCCACCAGCGCTACCGTATGGCAGTAGAACATAGTGAGAGCAACGAATAGCCGGCGGACCGGTACTGATCGGATCAACGCGGCGAACCGGAAGTGATTTCTGCATGCGCGCTGCATGCGCGTGCAGCATGCATTTGTCCTCCCTTTATTGCCAGATACGGTATTTATAGGTAATCGTTGCAAGATCAGATTCCATCAATCTTCTTATGAAAATCTTGTCTTTTTTTATAAGTTCGCTGGATCAATCGAAAAATCGATCGATCGTTCGTTCTCGATTGCTATCGGCGTGTCAATTAGGACCACGGGTGAACTGGCCGGCCGTAGCATCAGCATCGCATCTAGAGTGTGACATGTAGCCTTTAGAACGACGTTCACAATGCATCGTTTTTCCCGCTCACCGATCGACCGAATTTTGCCCGGCATTGTGACGGCAAAGTTCGGTCGGTTAGACCGTTTAACGCGTAGCATACACGAAATCGTGGCTGTCTATAAAATGCATGTGTGTACTGATACTTTTAACGGACTAAAACTTAAAATTGCAATAAAGAAGCCACCACCACTCGTCAATATGACTCTGACTTGAGTGACTTCTTGTCACTTGAAGTTGGCCACTGAAGCACAGTTCACTTTTGATGTGGGATCACTTCGATCATGAATATTTTAGCTACCCATGTTTGCAAAGGTGCATTAGCACTATTTAGCGTTCTACTGCTCATGCAACATTCTCACTTCATGCTCTGAGCCTAAAGATTACTGATAATATTGATATTTTTGTCGCTTTTTTGTTAATTGGGATTGAAATTAAATCCTTAGATGGCGCCTACTTCGCTGGTCTGTTCTCGCAAATAACGCTGAGTTCAGTGGTCGTGTAGGAGAACTTGTGCGATGGTCCCATTACAGGTGTTTTGAGTCATGGTAAAGTTCTTATTGCCTTCACTTTAAAATTCTATCATAATTTCTCTGTCATTCGGTCATTATCTAATGCACTGCGTATGAACATGCTGTGCTAAAAGACATGCTGACCGCAGAAAACTGCGATCCGAGTACAAATTCGGTTCACCGATCTTTCCAATCTTTCCGATCATGTGCTACATCGCCAAAAAGCCATGTGTACACGGACATGGATACTCAAAAGATAGGCGTGCAAAGTCTCTGTCATTACTATTTCTTAATTTCTCATTACCTTTCAAAACTTTACTCTATATCGAGCACTTTGATAACGTTCAGGTTTATGATGGCTGCTCTCGACCGTCCGCCGGCTAGGGGATCAATCACGCTCTTCAACTTCTTTTTCTTGCTGAGATCTTCGAGCAGCGCATCGTAAATTTGGTGTTCACAAGATACAGAAAAAAAGAGACGAACTATTGCAAGATAACGATGATAATAGCGACTGCTGCCTCGATTTTGGATCATTCTTCGAGATGGCTATGTCTTCGCCTCTTCATCATCGGGTGTTACTACTCGCTCGCTGTTCTCGGCAAGCTTTTATTTGTAGCACCAGAAGACTATGCATAAATTCTTGTGGTGTGAGCGATAAGTTAGGACGGTGTCGACCGACACTGACGCTTTACAAGCGTTAAGCAGACGGTTAGGGGCTGATGATCTTTGTTCTGTTGGAAACGTTATCCACCAGCTATTTCGACGGTTTCAAACCGTTGATGCGCAACATGTGAAATTCAATGTTGAGTGTTGTATCTTGTGGCAGGGCGAAAGTAACAAGCAGTGCTTTACTCATAGGTTGTTCTAAGACGTCTCCTTTGATTTCCACAGCTATCTCTTTCTTTTTCGGCGAGAACATTGGTCGACGGACTGAAGAGTCGTTTTCTTTTCAACCCTGCTGGTTGCGCCAGTTGTTGTATCTTGTGGCAGGGCGAAAGTAACAAGCAGTGCTTTACTCGTACAATACAAGTCAACGAGCGGCGCTAGGCGCCGCTTTTATACAAGCGTGTGTAATGTGCGATCATCCGTACAGACATAACATTAGTCACTGTCTGTACGGGCATGATCGGCACAGATCCTAACATTGAGCAAACCTCGCAATCATTCTGACTCCTTCCCAAACATACACTTTCATCTTTCAGTGAATCTGCCACATCAGTATTACTGCTCCCCTGCTTTAGTGCGCTTTTTAGAAATGGTGTTTTGGCCGTGAAAAGTGCGTTTCGCAATGTAGGAAATCGTCGTGACCTATTTCGCTACAATCGAACAGCCAAAATGAGACGATTACGAATTTCCGGTGCCAGATGGTGGCATTGTGTCCGCGTCGATGAGTTTCTGCTACATTTCAGGTATTACCATCTTCGAGATAGAGCACAGCATGAGGCGTTCTATTGGCTGCTGCATCCCACCAATGATGACATGAGATAGAGTGTGAGGGGAGCATGTATCATCGATGTTCGCAACGGCTGATTGAAGACGCGATGCGCGCGCTGCTCGCTTCTTTCAGATCACTACGCTCGCTCACGATTACTGAAACTAACTATTCTCCCTTGTACATGCCAATTTTATAGAACCTCTTCTCTATACAGCACTATTATTTGCGTCATCGAAAAACTGCCGCATCAATTCTGCCCGCGATTGCATGTTATCTGCAACAATAGATTATTGCCGGTGCCGGTGTCAAGTACCAATAAATTGTTTCTACACAATATCTTGAAATCTCGCAATGAAGGAATCCGTGTTTTTGCACCGTTGCGGCGATCGTCGTCTCCGACGGTCACCAAAATGAATCATGTCATTAATCGGACAAAGGACGTCAACAGGACGCGTCCAGGTCAAGACCGCCAGCTGGTCGAATTCGGAGTTGCGCAGTAGAAACGAAGTGGGCGGCGCGTCGGTGGATCCCACCGATGTGTATCGGTGAGAACGACCGTTTATCTCCGATTCCGTTAGATGGTGCGTGCCGATCGGCAGAAATTGTGTCACGTCATGGACGACCGTCACAGCCGCCTATTTGGGTCAAACTTGTGGCGTCCACTTTTCAAGGCCAGGCGTCGCCGCCAGATCTTGCCCCAGTGTTCATCCGTGCCGTCATCTCCTTTCCGCCGCCATACACACCCATTTGAGGCCAAATTTCCGTTGCCGATTCGACCATTCGACCATTCTTCCCGCGTAACATTAGAACATTAGAATTCATTGCCGGACGCTCGGATTCATCCGAGCCGCTTTCGCGCCATCTGCAGTTCTGTGTTTGCTGATAGAAACTGATAATACTGATAATATTGATAGTACTGAAAATACTGCTAGGAGTAATCGATTGTCACTCTTCAGAAGGTTAGCACTGGAATCCGCGAATATAGATTAGAATTCTCTCTGACGCCGTCGCTCGCTACAATTTCCGTCAGTTTCCCGCGAAACATAAGAACCGGTTGCGTCGGCGTATAAGAAAACAATCTGTGTACTTTACTTACTGCGGTAGCCTCAATCGAGTGCCATCTTTATGCGGCACACGACGACACTGACGCAAGCGGTGTCTGTTTTATGAAATGGAAACCGAAAACCAGGTCATCGCATCACCTCGATTGAAGGTTAAGGCCGGCACGTAGGCCGTTGCGCGTCGATCTTTTCAGAGATGTCTTTTTGAACGCCCACCTTCAGGTCTACGGGATATCGCAGGCCGCGAGTCCTCGGCGTCTTCTGCGCGTATCGAATATACGTTTTTAATTGAAGTCGATATTTTAGCGATATGGTTTTACGAAGGATTACTCTGCCATTGCTCTTCTTCGGCATTTTCCAAGAAGGCGAGTATATTGCGAAAATCTGTCTCATGTCAACATGATTGACATGGTTTTTTTTCAGCACTCGGCTGTATCAGCAGCGCGCCTCAGGTGCGGCCGAACGTGGCGGCTGCCGATTTCGGTCCAACCCAACCGCTGCCACCTCCAACTTTGCCTGCTGGCCTTGCCGCTCGAGCTCAAGGTCCTGGACCCGCTCCCACCTCTGAGATTGGCGGAACGCAAAACAACGTCGTTGATCGTGAGGAGGAACCGTCTTTATACAACAAGTCTATTGGATTAATTATTATGCTGTAGGATTAGTCGGATCGGAAACTAGAGCTTCCGACTACGATCCTACCGGCTACAATTCCGAAGGCGGTGGACCGGTCAACTCGGGAACGGGCTTGACGTGCGACTTCGACCGACGGAAGTGCTGCTGGGCGAATGTTGCCGTTCCCGAGGATCAGCTGGACTGGCAAATGGGCAGTGGAAGGGTAGACGGCGCCAAGATTCAGCGTCACTTCGGACCATTCCGTGGCGGCAACAAAACTGCCCAGCTGCCAACCGGCAATTTCCTCATTGCATCGGCGCGCAGTGCGGGACCGTCGGATGAAGCGCAGTTCGCTTCGTGTTCTATCGCCTGCTCCAGCGGTCCGATCACCGTCAAGGCGAGGTAAGCGACGCGCGACCTTGGTTTCTCTTTTATTCTCTCGTCTTCAGACACTGGCAGTCAGAAAATGTCTTGCTTCAAGTGTGCGAACGAGAGTCGTTCCCCACGTCAGCCGACTTCAACCCCTTGCTCAACTGCCAGGAATTCCCGCATTCCACCAGTCCAGGACCAACCACAGTTGTTCTGCCCAAAGCGTCCCTCGTCGATGTCAGTTCAACCCACTCGAAATCGTTCATAGCCTGACGAAAAGCGTGTCCCTTCAGATTGTGTTTGTTGCCAGCAATTTTGTTAGCGAAGATGGCGACGTCGCCATCATCGACGACATCGAGGTGACCTACAGCAATGACGGAGAGGAGTGCGCCGACTCCCTTTCTTCTTCGACGGTTGGCGCTGTTGAAACAGCAGAGCCGGTTGAACCCGAGGAGCCCACATCGACTCCAGCAGTCGCAGCTGCCGCGCCGATCTCTGCCGAACCGGTGCGACAACCTCAGCCTCCATCAGGCAGTGTCGGCACGGATGATTGCCACAAAACCAAGTGTGATTTCGAAAATGGTACTGGACAGGCGTTGATGTTAACTGTCTATTCAAAGATGCCTCTCGTTTCTTTTAGGAAACACCTGCAACTACAAAGACGCTCATCAGTCAGAGTCTATTCGCGGAGTAACTTCAGGATTCCAGGTGGTCAAGGGACAGTTTATGAATCGCGTCACTGGAGTTCGAGAAGGAGCGGGTATGGAAGTGCTTGCTCAAGCGTTTGGTAGTTTGGCGCTCTTTAGGCCAGGGCGACTATTACATCGCCACATTCCTGTTCCCTCGCGAGATGGCTGGCATCGAAGCCGATGTCGGAGAGCTGCCCGTCAGTCGAACTGTGCGCTTCCAGTTCTACGAAGGAACGCACGGCGTCCAGCTCAAAGGATGCTGCGGGTCGATCGAGTCGTGCCCCTTTTCGTCCGATAAGGACGTTTCGGTGACAGATCGCAGCTGGAAGACTGCCAGTTTTAGCTGCCCCCAGGGAACTAGAAAGGTTAGAACCTTTTAAATCCTTGAACTCATAAGGCCGATCGTTTTTTTCCAGATCTTATTCGTGTGCGAGAACACGCGAACGAATCAGGGCGCCTGCGGATTGGATGACATCACAGTTCTCAAGTCGGACGGCGGACTAACTGACCTATCTGCCGAAGTCGCCTGTTGATTGGGCGCATCGTTACTCATCGTTGAGTACTGCTGACAAAGATACGATTCACTATAAATTAATATAGTTTTACTATGCGCGCCCAAATTGTGACAAATATAAGGTTGACGTGTACGGTCAAATGTGATCCATCTTTTTTCATACCGTCCCAATCACCGTTGAAGTTAATGTGTTGTTGTAAATTGAACTCAGGGGGTCATGCGCTGGATATACTAAAAGACGCTGCTCTTGATATTGACCATCATTCTTGCGAAACATACACACGTGCAAGTCACGAAACGCCATGCGCTTAAAAAAAGAATGTCGTAAATAAATGCCCATTGATCAATCTACCTAAAATGGAACAGTTCGTAGAAAACCGGAAAAGTCAATGAAGCGCAAAAACGAGAGCAGTCTACACTTGCTGGAACGAAAGGTGCGATACGGACAGTGAAAGTTCACTCGGCGATTTCGTTATACGATAGTTGAGAATTGTATAACATGTTGTCGCAGCGTATAATAATATTTCTGGCCGTTGTTGTGCCATGCATAATTGGCGGACCTCAGCAGCGCTCATCCGGTCGTACGGGCGGCGGCTCACACAATCTTGCTTTGAACAAGAATGCAAAATCCGGATCAGGTATTTCTCACCAACTTCTTGACTTCATGCAGAGTTTATTGAAAGATGACGGTTTATTGGAAGTTGCGATTTTGTCGCGGTCGACTAAAGTAGCGTATTTTAGATCTGTTCGGAGACGGCGTTAAAGGTACAACGTGGCGCGGTGAGTGTGAGAGAATATGTGACGTCTGCGAAGTGACAGTTCTCTTTAGCGTTCAACTCAAAAGAAGGCCATCCTCTTACGGAAGACAACCGATTGGACTGCGGTTTTGAGTCGGACTGCTGCTGGGGCAATGAAGACGGCGGGGATCAGCTCGACTGGACGCTGTACAAGGGCGATACCGATGAGAAACGACTGAAGCAGAAGTTTGGAAATGGCGATAAGCCTAGTGAGCGCGTAAGCGACCTCTGAACACGGCGTGCAAGGTTTGATTTCAGCCGGAAGCTTCTTGGCGGTTGTGTCGAGCAACGCTGGAAGCAAGACGCACGACGCCCGCTTCGGCTCCTGTTCGATCGCGTGCGCTCAGGGCGATGTGCAAGTTACTCTCAAGTAAGTGAATGAGAATCAAAGCGCTGTCGCAAAGTGTCACCTGGTTGCGGTCAATCGCAGATACTGGACAACGAAGGATGTTAAATTGTCAGTCTGCACCCGAAAGGCGTTGCTCGGTAAAGAAAAGGGGGCGTTGGAGAATTGTAAAGGCCTGTCCGACGACTCCGGCGTCGCCATCGTCATTTTACCCGCCAGGCGCAACGAGGTCTTTGACGTAAGACCTACTTCAGTATTCAATGCCTCTGACCGTTCACTTTTGTGACGCAGGTGGTGATCGTAGCGGATAATTTGGTAAACTCCACAAGCGCCGCTATAATCGACGACATTTCCGTATCCTACAAGCAATGCATAAGTAAGCGCATGTTCTTATTATAGGTTGATTAGAGCTGGCGTGATTCGACCGATGCCCAAAATATACACAAATTTCCATAGAGTGACCAAAAAGTAATATTTGAACGATAATGCAGTTTAAATTCTTGTATGCAAAACGTGCGGAGAATTTGCGAGCGAATCGTGCCTTCTCTAATCACTCCTTTAGCAGCTGCGCGCAACTGAGCGCAAAAATTGTAGATTCAAACACCAAGACACAATCGAATGGCAAAGATGAAGCGCCTGCTACAGCAATGCCCGCTTCAAAGGAAGAGTGCGCACGAGTGACATGTGATTTCGAGAACGGTAGCTTCTTATTACAAATTCATCCCACTGAAACAACAGCTTGAATTGCAGATGATACCTGCTCGTATGTCGACAACAGCAAGCTGAATGAACAATCGGCAAACGACACATTCCAAGTGCGAGTGGGTCGTTTCAAGAACCCAGTGACAGGAATCGTTCGAGCTGGTAGGAATTGCGTGCGCTTTCAAAATAACCGCTTTCCTCTTAGCCGCTGGAACGCGCTACAGCGCCGCGTACCTGAAACACGGCTCGGTTGCGAAGTTGGAAGCGACTGTCAAACTATCCCATGACCGCGTCATTCGCTTCCAACACTACGAAGCTACCGCAGGCATTCAGATGAAGGGATGCTGCGACGGTGACGACAACTGCCCATTCCAAACAAATCCCGAAGTCAACGCTGTTGACCTCAAATGGTCGACGGCTAGTTTCCAGTGCCCGGCAGGAACAAAAAAGGTTCGTCTGTCGACGTTCGACGAGGTGTGTATACATTTCATCGGTATTTTCAGATCTTGTTCGTTTGCAAGAACGACGCTAAAAACGAAGGTGCCTGCGGTGTGGATAGCATCGAACTGTTCGGTGGATCGCCCGATCCAGATGCATCAATTGCTAACCTATGCCAATCACTCTAGTTTACATTTTTTTCCTTCAAATGTGCAATTCTGTTCTCGCATATTCTATCACTAAACTGTTGGTTAATGGTTACGCTATTGATTTAATATTCGTGCATTATTTCCTGTTCTATCTCACAATGTTGGCCGGGAATCGAAGGTAACTAATTTAAAACTGTAGAACATGATATTAGAAATAGTGATACCATATCATTGACAATAAATGAGTTGCTAATGAAACTATACAAAATCATTTTCAATTAACCGTGTTGTGTGAAAGTTATTAACTGATCACTATTCTTGCATCGCTCGCAGGCTGACACAGAGCGCCGCTCACTCACGACGGATCAATAACACAAGATTCTTGTTGTTCGTTAAAGCAGATGCTTGCGACGACTGTTGCCCACGGTGGTGCATGCGTAATTAAATGTAACTCATCATCAGCCGCTAACATATTTATGGGACGCTCCACTGTGGATCAACATGCGATTCTAACACCAAAGAAACGGAAATATTTGGCGAAGCCAGCTTCCAAAGAATAATAACAACAACTCAATAGGCTCGTAATAAACAAAACTCACATTAGTAATAAGGCATAGTGCGGTGGGTATACTAGCAACGACGAACAGGCATTTTTGACAATCAACCATGCGAGCTCAGCTCAGTCTGACACAGACTAGGCGACGACTAAGTAATCGTTGTAAACAAGCGGCAACGCAAGTGAGTAGTAATTAGCTGTATTGAAAGGAGTCCGAATGATTGCGATAGATTCGTTTGGAAGGAGTGTATCGAACGAAGACAAAGGGAGCAAGGACGAGTAGGAGCTGTGAAAGATCATCGTTGTCAGTTGTTTGATTGCATGTCGACGAAGCCGGGCTTGACGCCGACGACATCTTCGATGCCAGACATGCTGTCGAGACGCGGCGACGATGAAAGCGCATTCTCCGACTTGATTCGATGGCGATGGGGCGACGTGGACGATTCGGGGTCGGACGAAGACGTCGTCTCCTCCTCCTCTTCTTCGTGACAGAACGTGATAGTACGCGGAGTGGTGGCACGAGCTGAAATAATTGAAAGCGTTATTCACGCCCATCCATCAGGGATAGCGTATTGGGCTTCTTTGAATTTTGCGAAATTACGTCACAGTTATTGTTGTAGTGTCTGCATTTTTAGTGTACAGTGTGCGTTCTTTCGTTACGATTCGAATAAAGTCAAATCAAGGCGGTTATCGCACATAATACACCATTTCCACTTTAATAAGGGCACTTTTCACTTCAATGCGGGCGTTTTATTAATCAAAAATGACGCTTTTCGAGTCAAATCGACATGCAAAATGTCCTTCTTGATTTCGAAAGCGTCCTTTTTGAAGTATAAAGTGTCCTTATTAAACGGGAATGGTAAATACTTGTAAGAAATGATATGCGAAGAGTGATTAGACGCTGAACTGACCGGTTCGTCGATCGACGCCGGCCGCAAGATGCTTCGCAGCTGCATCCTCATCTACTGAACCGTTCGACAAGCTGCGCACATCAGGACGACCGAATGTTGCCCTATGGTCGACGGTTGACTCGTGCGGCATCAGCATCGCCGGCGCGCGGAAGAAGTAAAACAGCGGGTAGTAGACTAGATTGCTACAGCTGCTAGCATATAAGTCCGCGTAACGTTCGACCTGCAAGCAGAGTCTCATGGATCCGCTCCTGAAAAGCGATCCGCACATTCCGTAACACTGATCCATCTGATGTGTCACTTCCTGAAAACAAACGCGATCATAAATCTCTTCACACAACTGCAAAAACAAAACCACTAACTCGAATAGCCTGCACAAGTTTGTCAATAGTGGGCTTGTCTTTGGCGGAGCTGTCAAGGTTCAAGTGCTTGTAGGCGTCGCCCATGACGACGTCAAGCTGAGTGAGCTGTTCGAAGAGAGAGCTACGTTCAGTCCAGACGGTCAGCTCGTGCGCCAACTCGGGGACGACGAGGAAGGTGCGCCACCCGCGAGCCTTCTTTGAGCGCAGTACGTCGCCGAAGATGTGGTCTCCGATGTACAGCACGTCCTTCCCGCGCGCCTTCACCATCTTCGTGAACACGTCGCATGAACCTGAATAACGTTCGCTATTTAAATTAATAAATTACGTCGGGTTCTTTAAAAAGGGACTGCGGTCGCCTCTGGTGGAAAGAGATTTACTGTATATTGCCTTTGATTATCAATGAACAGCTATAAGGAGGGAATAATTGTTCTGCTACTCGCCCTTTCAGCTTAGTTTCTTTGAATTATAACTTTATGCCGAAATGATACACGCGCAATCGAGCGCAACGCAACGGCATTCCGTCGAGAGCTTTGTTAATGATGAAAAAATATGGACAATATGCAGTTTAAGGGTTAGAGCTACCTCCAGAGTAGACCTGTCCTTGCTTCAGAGGGCCGGTGTGCATGCCGATGCGCAAGGCTCCCGTTTGAGTGTCTACTTGGCGGAATACGGTTCCCTCTGCGAACCACAGAGGTTTACGGGCATCAACGACGGCGATGCTGAAGAACGAAAGCCACTCGGGGCCCAGCAAGTATGTCATCAGACCCTGAATCACGTCCTTGATCACCAAACTTGACAATTTAACAACCTACATTGGTGTACTTATAGTCGCTATTCGTCAGTAAAAACGTTTGCGCGCCATTGCTTCGCATTCGAGTTAGCAGCTCGGGTAGGCGTTCATCCTTGATAATGTATTTTTCGACATGTTCTACCGTAAAGTTCTTCAGTTCGCTCTAAAACAAAGACGTCAACAGGAATAACACTTTAATGGAGAGAAAGAGAATGAACGCACGTCGACATGGACCCAATCAACGGCGGATCGAACGTCTTGGAAGATGGATTTGTACGACATGATCACTTCGCCTGCGACGACGCCGCTCTTATCGGCCATCCTGCAGAACGACTGGATAGTTAGAGGAAGAGAGAGATTGAATTAAATGAGCTCACGGTTTGTAGTCGGGCGAGGAGTCAAAGTAGTTGACGACACACGCGATCAGATAAGTTTCCGGCAGATTGAACAGAGTATTCAGCACGTACACCCGTTGCTCGCTGAGGTGCAGAAACTTGTTCGGGTACAGCTCCTCGATCTCCGACCTGTAATTGATTGCGTGTCATTTCATATTGATGTAAGAATAAAAAGTCCGTTACGGTTTCATGAACTTGAAGCCGTGCACACCCATGAGGATATTGCCGAATCCGTCCACTTTCAGTAGGTTGCCGAAGAGCATGTCAAACCATAAGCCACTAAAGAGAAACGCTTTGTAAGCGGCGATCAATGAGCAAAGACAACCGTTTGATCGTGCTTATATTTGCAAAATAATACCTGTTATTTGGTACATTAAACATGAAAATGGCCTAATAGTTTTATACGCTAATAACAAGCAAAAGTTAAAAGATTAACAAACAACTTCTCATAAAAATACAAGTATAAAAGGAGTCTCCAGGAAGAGACGCAGTTTAAGGAGGTTGTTCGAGCGTAGATTAAATAGATAATGAAAAATAATCAAATGTTAATAAAACGTTGGATAATAAGGATTGTTATAGCGTAGAAATAACATTTAACAAATAGAATGGGATACGTATAAACTAATAAGGTAATAGTATGTTTAAAATAACTAACAGCGCGCAATATAGAATTACAGAATCTTTCACCGTAACTCGTCACTTCTGCATCCAATCTCGTTAGTTCTGCATTCAACTAAAATGCTATTATGACGAAATCAAGTGCAAGAGTGACAAATTCGAGCGCAAAGGGGACAAATGGTGATTTAAAAAACCATGTAAAGCATTCAAGTATTACCGAACAGGAAAGCTGTGGACGTATTCAAATTCCCTGAATGCTTCAGGATAACCGATCGAAATCAGCCGCTGAACAACGCGATCGAACACCAGGCATTCGTATTCCGGCGATTTGTACACTGCAAATGTATTTGAATGTTGCTGCTAAGTGAATCAATGCGCCGCTTACTGGCAAGCGTGTAGTCCATATCGAACCCGAAGAACTTGATCTTTTCCAGTTGAAGACTGCGGTTGACGAACACTCTTAAATGAATACATATTGTACGATTCTTCTTATTTTCTTTGCTATTGTTTTATATTGATTTCCAGTCGAATAGCAGAATAATGTTTAATGCAGGGTCTTTCATCATAATTCTTCACATCTGCATTCAATTTCGTCTCATCCCCATTCCATTAGAATACTAGTTTAACGAAAAGGAATGCACGGCTGATAAATTATGATAAAAAGGCCCACGTAAGTGCAAGGACTTTGATCGAGCAGACGACGCGTTGATATGTAATCATACATTGTTTTTTACTGCGTCAAGCTCAATTGCAGCTGATACCGTGGGAACCATCGAGAGTTTTTGGGGGCGTCAGCAGGTGTGCAAAAGTGCGCTTACAGGAATGTCAATCTCGTTTAATTGTCGTTCAGAGGCGGTTATGAAGGCTCGGACGCCAGACATCGACGTCGAATCGGGGGAAAAAGGGAAGAGAAATTGGGGGAAAGACGTCGTCTACCGCCAGCCGACACGCATTCTCGCGCTCTCTTTTTATCACCAGCATGCATCAATCTCGCATGCATTTGTCTCGTCATTCCGGTACTNGCATGCATTTGTCTCGTCATTCCGGTACTAATGAAAAATGATGTCCGTCATTCGCGTCGTACTACCGCCTTATATCTTTGACAGGTCATTGTGCTAGATTACCGCTGCGATAAGCGCTCGACGTAGAACGGCGCCTTTCGCCTTCGCACTTAACGACACGTGTAGTGTCTTTGCATTCTTCGCTTGTTCAATATCAACACGCAATCACTGTACCTGTGCGCCGATTCACGCTTGTACACCCGCTTTCCTTCCGTACGCGCGCCATCGAGCACTTCCTTCGCCGTCACAGAATCCTGCCTTGGCATCATTTTGTCAACAGTCTTCAGAGAGAGAGTACAATCTGGGGGTAAAACTAGTCAGCTGAAATAGTCAAATAGTAAACGCATGAAACAGTTAGATACAACCCTGACCTGCCGCCAGAAACTAAGAGATCACTAATTGCAACTACAAAACCAGACAGTTACATCACCTTAGTTTAACAATTGATCATTAACGTCAGCCGTCTAGCAGTAGCCCGCGTGTACGCGCGCGACAGACAATCGGGCAGCCAAGGCGACCGCCAACGTCTCAAAGAGACAGAGACATTGACAATAAAACGCGCCGCGATAAAACGGCCCACTTTACGGCATCCTACCGCACACGAGTCTCTGATCTGAGTCGCGTGGCGATCAATTTCATATCGCGCATTGATGCACCGCCGCCGCTCCCATTGCCCGCGCTCCCCGCCTAATATATTGTGTGAACTTCACACGTCCTAAACCGGCGCCCACGAACGAGATGCAGACTGGTCGGCGATGATCGCGACATGCAAGAACTGCCGCACAGTTGCAGCAGGTCTAAGCGCGATCGCATGATTCGATCGGATAGAATCAGTTGTGTCCCCTAGCAGTGATATTTCCCGGATCTGTACGCGGATTCGCAACAAAATGACGTCAAATTTTTTATGCAAATTTTTAATGACGACTTAACTCAGCAATTAGTAGCTCTTTTAAATTAAAATTTTTGGGGATTTCATTTGGGAAGCTGGGTGTTTTTTGAAAGTGGAGGAACGTTTTAAAAGTAGTCATTTGTTGTGCCATAAAGGGGGGAATTTGAAACGAACAGTGTGGTATTCGACTGGCATAGGGGAAGAGAGATGGCGAAGGGGACGACGATACCGTGCTCCGAATGTTCTGTCGAAGTGCAGTATGAGAACAGGACGCCGCACATATACGAGCGCCACTTGCAAAAGCAGCTGTTCATCTGTCCCGGTTGCGACTACTTCTCTACGCACGACGAGCTCGACGTCGAACGGCACATTGTCCGTGAGCATTCTCTGCTAAAGGAGATTGGCGTCGTCTCGCATATCAACTTCTACGCCGACGAAATACGCGATTGGACCAGTCTTTGCTGGCCGAATAGTATCGAAGACGCCCTACCGGTCGATATTTGTGAACTCGTCGTAAGTCCACTTATGCATCTTTAGTTCGTCTTCAACTAATTATGCGTTTTAGTGTTCGGAAGATGACGAGGTCGATGTTGAGGCGGATGCGGATGGAAATGGCGAAAAAGTGGTCGGTGACGTGGCCGAGGTAGGACAGTTCTTTCTGCGTTTTTTTCTCTTGTCTATGCAATTTTTTGTCATCGATCAAGGGCACTATTAGAACCAATAGATACTGTAGTAGATACGGCCAGGCACCAACTAGGACTACCGAGCAAGAGGAGGGAGAGTCGTGAAAACTGAGGAAAACAATAGAGATACGTAGAAATTTATGCTAATCTTTTAGAAACATGGTATGGGGAGGTATTCCGAAAATTTACAAATCCCCCCTCCCCGTTTAACTCCCCTCCCTGCATATCGGTGATTCAAAAGCTTCCTCTCACTGTAAAAATAGCAAAGCTTCTGCAGAAGTCGCCAAATCGTCTCGACTATTGCGAGTCGGACGAGGCGTTGGGGTCGTACTGTCACGTGTGTGAAGTATTCGTCGCCGGCCGACGGGAGGAGCATGTCAAAGGGGCTCACCTGAACGAGACGCTGTTTCGCTGTCCGCTGTGCGACTTCTCTTGCAACTCCTCGCGGCTCGCCCTCCATGAACATATCGCTCAGTCGCACAAAGATATTCATCCTTCCCCCCTCCCTATCGTCGTGGAAGATGACTTTCCCAACGATATCGCCGAGTGGAATCGCCTGTGCTGGGACAATGCACGCTCTGAAATGGTTCGTCTTTTTTCTTTTCCTCTCTATACCTACCTCTCTATCAATCTGACTGCTTTCAGGTATCGCCGCCGTCCAAGTATTTCGATGATGATGACAAAGAAAATTGCCGAGCTATCGACCAACTGCTCCGTTTTGATTTCGTATGCGCTTTTTAATTAATGCTGAGTAAAATTTGAGGCTTTTCGTATTAGGACGAGTTGAATGATAGCATCACGAAAGTGGAAGAGTCGGTCAGTGAGACGACTGTGACAGAAACAGCGACCCCGCCGAATCAATTGCGCCGTCGCTCCAAGCGAATCGTGAGTGGTCGTTCGATACCGTATACTCGCGACAATACGCCCTATTGTCCATTGCAGGGGAGCCCGCCGATTAGATCGAAGAAGTACGCGGTGAAATCGTCACCGGATCTGGCGTGCGATCTCTGCAATACCCCTGTGCGCCATTTCGAGATGCGCATGCACGTGTTCAAGAAGCACTTGGGAGTGGTGGACTTGTTCCGCTGCTCGGAATGCGGCTTCGCGAGCGACTGCGACAAGCGGCTGGTGCAGCGCCACGTGGCGAAGGAGCACCCGAAGACGAAGAATTGCTTAGTTGCGACTCGTCTGAGCGAGTTCAAGACGGAACTGGCCGACCTGGAACGCCAGTGCTGGCCGAAATCGAAGCGCAGTCGGCAGAACGAACACGAATGGCTCACGTGCGCCCTCTGCCATGACGTCATCAAGTCCCTCGACCGCCGCCGTCACCTCCTTCGTCATCACCTTCGCCTTCCCGACATGTACTCCTGTCTCCACTGCGATTTCGTCAGCAGCTATCTTCGCGACTCCGTCGTTCGCCATTCGAATTCCCTCCACGGCGATTCAAACATCAAAAACCGTCTCGATGAGATGAGAGAGCAGTTGAATGACTTGACGCTGCGCTGTTTTCCTTTGCGGAACAAGCCAGAGGGTCGCGTGGGTCAGTGGGCGGTGGTGTTTGCGAAGGCGGCGCAGTCGAGCGAAGGCGCGGGCAGCGGTTACTGTCTCATTTGCTGCAAATCGTTCGGTGAGAACTCCGGCAATCACGTCCGACGATACCATATGCCCGTTCTGTATCGCTCCGCCGTCTGCGCCTACTCCGCCGTCGATTCCCGCTCCGTCGAATGTCATCTTCGCTCCCACCACCCCGACATCGACCTTCCTTCGCCCGTCATCAACAACAGCGCGCTGTACGCCGACGAAATGGTCAAGGCGTACAAGAACTGCTTCAAGCAACCGCCGTCCATTCGCGCCGTTGATCGCGTTGTACGGATATTTATCTCGTTTTCACTATTGTTCGTATTTTATGTTATATTTGTTTATAGAAGATAAAGAATAGAGGCGCGTCGGCGCCGTGTCGCTTGTGTAAGTTGCCGGTAAAGGTGGACGGTCGGTCGAAGCACATATACGAGCACCACCTGGCCGTCAGCGATCTCTTCAAGTGCTCGGCGTGCGGCTTCGAAAGTGCCTTCGATGACCAGCTCGTCACCCATCACGCCGTCCAACTCCATCGCGATCCCGCCCTCGTCGTCTCCAAGGTCGCCGACTGCGCCGAGAAGGTGGACGCTTTCATGACCGCCTGCTTCGACGCGAACGCCGATTCGCTCAGCAAGCAGTGCCAAACGGCGTTCGACATCAAGCGGTTCTGCTCGAAGAAGACTGCGGTGTGCGTCCTTTGCGAGAATGGAAAGGCGATCTTTCGTCACCGAATGAAGGAGCACGTGTGGAAGGCGCATATGCCGCACTTGCCTTTCAAGTGTCCCTTCTGCGAGGAGCACCGCCTTCGACCGTGCGACGTCAAGCAGCATGCGCGCCGGTATCATCGCAAAGAAAAGCGCGCGAATATCGTCGACAAGACGAACGATCTCAAAGAGCACTTTTTCGAGCAGTTCAAGCGCTGCTTCTGTTAGCTCAGCAACAAACGCTCCCATTTGATTCTTTTTAATGTAAATATTTCCGATTCGAGTCTCATCCGATTTGTTGATTGATTATTGTGGCTGTGTTTATAGAATGTGCAGTGATATCGGTCTGTGGTTGAATTGTTTTTATCCGCTCTTCCTCGTTCTACGCGTGTTTTGTTATTTATACAAGCGCTTTAGTTAAAAGTCGCGGTTATCTATTGGACCGGTTAAATAAACGTTTTTTCTGCGGTAAAATAAATATATTCCTGGTTGGAGTCTACTTTCGAATCAGGTCGCCGGTCGCTAATCTTAAAGGCTGCGTAGCGCCCTGAACAACGTTGAAATGCTGTTCTCAGCAGATGATAATAGTGGGGCGGTTGTATAGTCGCGCCTACGGCAGCTGTGTTTTCTGTGAGAATTGAGCTGACTTTTGCAACATTTAATTGAAAACGACAAGTTAAGGCAATATCGAGCTGCTGGAAAAAGATAGATTCGGACGAATTTTTCTCGTCCTTTCTGCGCGGTCAGCATTCCATGCTGCCTAAGCAATTATTGCCCTTGGACGTAATTTCTCATCAAACGCGCCGCCATTGGTCGCGTAATCAGCAAGCATAAAAAGGTAAGATTTTGTGATGTTGAGAGAATTGAAAAGGGAATTATGTGCGATTTGGATATCTCAAACTGCAACGTTGAGCGATGTGCAAAATTCTGATAACCGCGAGAAAAGGGGGATATTCTTGGGACTGTCTAGACTTGGACAGACGATCGTGTCTCCACATTAATTCTCAGATTCCGCGATAAAAGAGGGATATTATGGAAACTATTTGGACTTGGATAGGCGATCGTGCCCCCTCATTAAAATTTCGATCGAATATGCGTATTCGTGGCGCTAATTGGGCATCCATCTGCAGCATTCTAACGCTAAGAAAAATCGGGTACAAGACAGCGATCAGACAGACAAGGAGAGCAGAGATTCGAGCTTGAAGAGTGAGCTGGCCGCCGACCTCCGACCGCCAACCGGCAACACCCCAGTTTCCGTTCTATCGGATAAACTTGAAGACCTGAAAATTATGACACTAGGCGGCGTCGACAAGCTCGCCAATGGGGCCGGCGAAGACAAAATGGATGTGGACGAAAAGCAACCAGAAGCCGATCCTATGGATTCGGAAGAAGAAGGTTCGTTTTTATTTTATCTGATTAGCTTTGTTGAACGTTATGTGCAAGGTCGAGCTCGCTTTTGTGTATCAGAAATTCGGGATATTGTTTCAGTTTCAGAATTAGTTAAAAATGACCAAATTAGTGTTGCTAATGTTCTTTGTTAATAGAGCTTCGGTTTGCAGATAAGTATAAGCCAGAGGCGACACTACGGTTTGAGCTGAAGAATTTCACCGATTTCGCCAAAGGTCACGACCAGCAGCGCCTTAGTCCGCCACAGTATGTGCGAGGATTGCCTTGGTACGTTTACTTACGAATGTTAATGTTGGTCTTTTGTCGGTTTTCGTACAGCAGATCTCGATTATCTTGAGTTAGACTATTTTTCGCCTTCCAATCGCCTACATTTTGCATGTTGAAAAAATCAGTGTCGCTTTTAACTGGATCCCGTGGCAGCGCTGCACTTCTCCTTGGTTTAGCTGTATTTGAGCTGGGTATAGTGTTGCGGTTGAGTTGGACAAAACATTCCGCTTCTTCGAAAGATTTAACGCCGTATTTCCTAAATCCAGCTAGTTATTTTCGATACGTATGTGCAATGACTGAAATTATGCGCTTCAGGAAGGTATTGGCGATTCCGCGAGAGAATAACCGCGGCGACAGACGAACAAAAGCGCTCGGATTCTTTCTGCAGTGCAACGCCGACGCTGAACAACCGTATGAATTCTTGTCGTAACCTATCGACTTCCTACCGGCTATTAGTTGCAGATCATGGACCTGCTCGGCGCAGGCGGTGCTGCGCGTTTTGTCACAGAAGGAAGGCATTGAACATCACGAGCGCAAAATATCGCACACATTTTATCCTAAGGAGAACGACTGGGGCTACTCGCAGTTTTTGTCGTGCGATGTACGGTCTACTTTTTGGTTTCTTTAAATGGAAAATCCGGTCGCCCCTGCCTCTGGGCAACGTATCGTAGACTAAGAGCTTTTTTTATTAGCTGCGAATAGACGTGTTATTCTATTTTAATTTATTTTTCCAGAACAAAATTTTGACAAAGCATTCACATTAATTCTACACATTCCGCTATTACCATGCATACAACTTACTTAAATTGTCAATAGGACGCTAGACATATTTACACCTTACTCTTACATTTTTACCAAAATCTCCTCTAACAAACGCAGACTCGCCATGTTCTTTGAAGGTTTAAGCTTAGGCTTAAACCAAAGCCTCCAAAAATGCAACGAGTCTGCCACGGTTATGTTCAGACAACCCGTAATGAACTTGTTGAATTTAGCAATTGCTGGATCCTGATAATGGTTACATCAAGGACGACACGATCATCCTGGAGGTGTACGTGAACGCCGATGCGCCCCACGGCGTTCAGTAAGTCTTGAATTGATAAGCATCTCGTGGTGATAAACGCTGATAAACGCTGAAATTAACCGGTGCGTCGCTTCAGATGGGACAGCAAGAAACACACGGGCTATATTGGTCTGAAAAATCAGGGTGCGACGTGCTACATGAATTCGTTGCTGCAGACACTCTTCTTCACGAACAAACTGCGAAGAGTATGTTTTTCCACCTTCATTTTGATTGACTTTCGATTATGATTGATAATGCAGTCTTCTATCCTAATTCGTCATCTTTCCCTTCAGTTTCACTAAACTTGTCCTAGGATTGAATGCAAAGATAACGAGATTGCATTCAAGAATGACGAGTTATAATGGAATATCCTTTAATTCCATCCTTGCAGGCGGTCTATCAAATGCCGACGGAGCGCGATGACCCGCAGACTTCAGTGGGCTTGGCGATGCAGCGGGTGTTCTACGAGTTGCAGCACTCCGACAGGCCCGTTGGCACCAAGAAGCTCACGAGGTCTTTTGGCTGGGACACCTTCGAATCCTTTTTGCAGCATGACGTCCAGGAACTTTGTCGAGTGGTAATGTTTTTGAATGAATTGTATGAGGCGATTGCATTATGTTAATTTATGCGGGAGGGGAAGTGTCGCTAACTGTTGACCAATGTGACACGAGTTATATAGCAACTTTGATCTCCCTTAGCTATGGCGAATACCGTAATCTTTTCCAAGATGTGCGTCATAAAGCGCCTGTGAATCATTTTATTTATAATTGATTTTCCGCTGAGCAGGCTTGTCATGCGTAGTCAGTGATAGTCTACGACACATTCACTCAGAGCTGGGGCGACCAGAGCTCCCCTTTTGGCAGAAAATTAATTACGACATTCCGTCAAGATCGCGCGAATGCGACAGGCTAAGCGCTTCGTTAAATAATCGACGCTAACAATCTTTCGTAGTAGCAATAGTGCCGAATATTCTCGAAGTAGTGCGTTTCCTGGCAAATGCATTAAGACAATGCCAACGACCTTTCGTAGTAATAATAGTCTCGTATTTGTTTATAACAGTGCGTTTCCTGGAGAGTGCAATAAGACTTTGACCAAACAACCAAATGACGTATAATTCGATCAACGTCCGCGATGCAAAGTTTAATATATTCATATCAACTGCGTGGGGCGGCGAGAGTGTCACATATTCGCATAAATAGCGCGAGGCAATAAGACTGTCCGTCTGAGCCCGAATTAAACATATTTACGTCTAATAATTTCTAAGGTAGCCGCGTGATTTGCGTTGGCGCAAGATTTCTCTAACGCCGTCTTATTTTCAGCTGTTGGATAACTTGGAATCAAAAATGAAGGGAACGCTCGTTGAAGGGACGATTCCCAAACTTTTCGAAGGCCGCATGAAGTCGTACATTCGCTGCAAAAATGTCGACTTTGAATCGTCGCGCGAAGAAGCCTTCTACGATGTGCAGCTTAATATCAAAGGCAAAAAGAATAGTAAGACTGGTTTTTCAATATTTTATTGGCTATTGGTTTGTTTGGTGATCCCCAAGTCGGCTCTGAAAAAGGAATTTTTTCGTCGGTAGTAACAAAATGACGGCCTAGTCAAGCAAGATGGACGATGGCAACGCGCTGTTTTTCATGAGGAGCAATGTTTCTGTCCAATGAAGTATGGCTGATATAGTTTCGGCATTTGAGTGGAGCTTTTTGGTAAATAGAGGAGCAATTGTTAGATGGCAAAATGCCAAATTCTTAATCGTCTAATTGTATTGCGCAGTTTAATTGATGACTGTTTAGTTCACGAGTCGTTTAACGACTATATCGAGACGGAAATGCTCGATGGCGACAATAAATACGACGCAGGCGACTACGGCATGCAGGTGTGTTTGTTCGAGCGTCTCTACGTGCGTCAGTAACTAACCGATGTTATTGCAGCCCGCCGAGAAGGGCGTCAAATTTCTCAATTTTCCGCCGATTTTGCATTTGCAACTGATGCGGTTTCAGTACGACCCCTTGCAGGACGCCAACGTAAAGATCAATGACAGGT
>NIUQ01003048.1:0-19175 GCA_002796945.1 Plectus sambesii
GGTCTCACAAATGAGCGAGTAAGGTTTGTTCTTTTTCACGTGAACACATTTGTCTTGTCGGACGTTTTCAATCACGTTTTCAGTGTTCATTTTTGTTAACAAAAACTTTTGAGACAAACCACAGTCACAAAGAACAGGGCGCGATGGGCTAGTTTCAGATCGCGCACTTTAGTTAAAGTCGTACTGAGGGGAGGTGCATTATGATGCTGATGCGCACTTACACTTCATATCCCTCGCATTTTCTCATACATATTGTGAGCAAAAATGATGAAAATGCAGAATTTTAATTGCAGTTTCCATTTTACTTTAACATTTGTTTTATAAAATTGGCCCCTGTTCTACTGAAATGCATCTACGGATAGGTACTTCAATGCAAAGCGTAAAGAGGTTTGGTCTTTTACCGCATTAGAGTCTTATGGCATTGAGCTTAGTTGTCCACAATAATTCAAGCTGAATGTAACCATAGCAAGCAAAATGTGCTATGCAAGAAATATTATTACAAAAGCATTTCGACGTGATCATTTTCACACGGACGCAGTGTTATGATGGCACTTCTTCCAGCGCTGTTGGCTGGAGACTGCGACTCAGTTAAATTTCTTGGCGAGCGTCGCTGACAATAACTTAGTCTGCGCGTATAGCCAGGAGGACGACAGAGGAACAAATCAGTGACACCTCTACGAATTTCACCGTGTCTGCAAACGAGCAGAAGAAAGTTGGCAAAGGCGTTGAAGTGCTTGAGAAGGAGGAAATACGGAGCGAGATTGGCGCCATACACGACGGCGTCCGGGTCGTTCAGCACCGAGTTGTAGAGGTATAGTCCGAACAGGCGCGGGATAGTGTCCAAAAAAAGTGTGCAGACTGAAGACAGTCCAAATGTGACCGACAACCGTCCTGGATCGGTATGCCAGTGTTAATTTTGACGTTTGAAAGATTAATCATATGCGGCAGTCGATACTGACATTTGCTTTCGTGACAAGAAAACTGTGTCAAATCTTTTTTAAGGGTAGTATTCGGTTAATAATGAAAAACAATATTTAAGCGCAAATATTGGTTGATTCACCGAGGCTTTGGGAACGGACGTCAAGATGGCACTTTGCTAGTGAAAAGATAAGGTAAGCCGAAAATAGCATCATTTTAAAATTATGACGGATATAACCAATGACACTTTCTATCCTTGTAGTTAGCATGACATTCTGAGCAGATGCGCTAATGTTTTTGCTCAGCTATTTTTATTCATCTGATTTGAGTGAAAATAAATACCTCCTACCGTCGGGGGCGCAACACGGGGAGAAGGAATGATACCGCTTGAAATAAACCTAACCTTTCTACTATTAATTTTAAAACGTGGACCATTTTTTCATCATATAGCTGCGCCAAAGGTCAAATGATGATCAATTTTTGATTTAGCACTCTTTTAAATCATCGACGCTCTGTTATTGTTAAGTTATGAGCAAGTTCGGTTGATAAAAGAAATCATCAAGTCTAAACTTTTAAAATTGCCGCGTTATTGAGCATGACTCTCAATCAATGTAAAATTTAATAACGGTTGGCGTCAAAATTAACACTGTCCTTGCACACGCAGCTGATGCACCAAGGTTTGCGCATCGACGAGGCTGCAGAGACGGGTCATACGCCGACTCAACAGACGTACCACAACACCGTACACCAGCACACTCGCAAACGACATAGTCGCCGTCGCGTATTTGGAATAAACGTAATAAACTGGACTGAGCGCAGCGGTATCGCAGATGGCGCGAAGAGTCTTATGATGATTCAGCAGAGGTTCAATCCATGCTGCCGACAAATGGAAAAATGACAAGATGACCACGGCCAATACCAGTCTGGTTGCGTAGGAAACCTGAAAATCGGTACTTGCTGTTTTACTGCTAAGAGGACGGATTTGCTAGAATATGATATACTCGAGCTCTATAACTAAATCGTGTTCTTTAACGATCCCGACTTTACTCATATTTTCTGAGACCAGTCTCCGAAGGTCACCATTAATAAATGATCTCCTTACCCCAGACCGAAAATACGTCATCGGAAAGAGAACAGCGAAAAGACGATCGGCGCTGACGGCGAGTAGCATAAAAGCGGCTGCCACGCCGGCCCAGTGCAGGAGAATAGTCTGAGGAAGAACCATGCAAGACACCACGGGCACGCAGTCCGTTGCAAAACGCAGATTGATGCCCACTACGCGATACATTCCGGCCATTGCTGTCGCCAAACCATCCAGACCGTCCGCCAGGGCCAACCCTCCAATCACGACGTACTCTTTGCGGCGGCGAAGCGATGGCGATCGCCACAGAGCAATCGCCACGGAGATGTTGACGCTGCCAGCCAGTACACCCATTACAATATAAAGTGAGTACTTAATGAGCAGCGCATCACTGTCGATGTCGCCTTGAAGCAGTGCCATCGTACTGTTATACTGCTAACATATAAAAGACGTTTGTAATCCGGTCTGATCGTCTGCGCCACCCTGAGGGCAATGTTTTGTGATATCGTTGAATTATTATTAAGTACGCGAAATATCAGTTAGTATTTGCGTGCATAATTACGTGCTTCATTTGCAACAGTATTAGGTTGCGTTATTCGAATTTGAATTTTGCGCGCGTAGTGTTAATCCACCGATAAGATAAATTACCACTCCCAGAACTGCGCAGGAGGTCACAGTAGATGACACATGGCCGACACAGCCGACTCGCTTAATTAGACAATGAAATGCCAAAGGCGGAGTCATGAAGAGAAAAATTAGAGACTTGGAGAGATTCGACATACCGTTGGCAGGCGATGGTGTGCAGGAGCCGTCCGGTCGTGCATAGTAAGGGAGGCCCTTACTAGCGCCAGAAGAACGAGGGGTAGTTGCCCGGAATCGGGAGAAATCCCTGCGCACGCCGTTAATGGAAATTGCCTCGTCTGATGAGGGACAAAGAGTCGCGACAACCAATCACATTTTTGACGGCGGTGATCAAAAATCGCTCATTTTTGCAGCAAAAACTAAAACGCTCATATTGACAGCTGACACCAAGTGATATGGCGAAGAATCGCATTCATTCCAGCGACTTTAGACATTGATAATTTTTGCAGGGCGTTCACTAGAAGAAAACATCATCAATAGAATGCGACAAAGACGCTGGAAAAACCTAAAGCATTGATCGAAATCACAACCGTAAAGGACGCCGTCCAAACACAAAGTCGCGCTTTCGATAGTCCAATCTTTAGCCGTCCTAAAAAGCGATCGATAACGTCAGCCGTCGCGTAAAAGCATAGCAATGTCTGGCGCTCCTACTGCTTTTGGTGTCTGATAATCGCTTACCATCCTTCACGAGCAAACACTCTCTTGCCAAACAATCCACTAAGTGAAGTGCTTTGTTATTTTGGGCGATATGGGAGGAATGCTACGCTCAATAAAATTGATTAGTGTTAATGAGAGGCGGGAGCAGGCGGGGCAAGCGGGTGGCGGTAGATTAAGGCGCAAAACGTTTGCGCGACGGACGCCGAAGGATTAAAATTTTTGAGATTTGTTGGAACAAGTGAGGAATGCGTAGCTCCCTGGTTGAGCCTCCGAGTTATATACCTCCAGCATACTACTCTGAAAGCTCAATCGCTGAGATCTGACCTCTCCAGAATTCGCACCTCTTGTAACACTATTGATCAGAAAACTGGAAATAACTGAATAATTGCAGTGCTTGCAACTGCGATACAGTTGAAACCGGATAAGTGCAACTCGACTGGGTACGAAAAATTGTTCCACTTATCCTGTTTTTGCACTTCAGCGGTTTTTGCTTATCCAGTTTCGACTGTGGTTTATGAAATAAATCCTGCGCAACAACGTCCAATAATGAGAGCTGAGGCGTTTTGTGCAAAGCATTTTCGACCACTCATCTGCCATTAAGTTTCTCTCTAGAGTTTGCGATCACTTGAGTCAATATACCATTCACAAGCAATAGAGCCGATTTCCGTCTGTTTGTGATCGCCAACGCACTGTCGCTGCTTCGAGACAGCCGCAAAACTAGTCTGTTCAGAAAGTAAACTCCGGAAACAGCGCAACCTATGCAGCAGTCTTTTGTCATTATCGTCAAACTCATTCGCCATTCGCACTTTGAACAGCGAACTATTCGCTTTTCTCTTCTTAGCAAAGCACTATGCAGCTGCTAGTGTTTAGTACGATATTTATATTTGGTCTTTTCGTCTTTGGAGATGCGCAAGGTAAGAGAATGGCGCTCACGGGGATTATATCATAAATCTATGGAAATTGCAAAATTATAAGCGCTGTAATTGATCGTTTTTGGCTATTTCTGGTTTTCTGATTAATCGTCCCAGCTCAGAAATCCGGAAATAGGGTAAAAATTTCTGAGCGTTAAAGTTGCTTAGCCGTCTGGGTAAGGGAGAGGGGGTCACGCATCCCTTATGCTTTACCACACAAATCTGAAAGAAAGTAGCCGCTTCGCTAATTGCCAGAGACTGGAAGGCTAATTTCAGACGCTACACGCTGTGCCGGTTCGAGCGACGCGGGTCTGCCATGTCACGCTCACAAAGGACCACCAGTGCAAAAGTTCTTCTTCGACTTACGCACGAGCGTCTGTCAGCCATTCATTTACAATGGATGCTACGGAAACGGCAATCGCTTTGACACGGCTGCCCAATGTCGGACAGCTTGCGCAAGTTTTGCTGCTCGGAGCCCTGCGACCAACACAGCGAAGAATGCCACCGGTTCGTCTTAGTTCACTGACATTTATAAGTAGAGTTATAAAGCGCATTGAAAGGAAAATTTACAGTAC
The DNA here is from genome assembly GCA_002796945.1 of Plectus sambesii. Classification (NCBI taxonomy): domain Eukaryota; kingdom Metazoa; phylum Nematoda; class Chromadorea; order Plectida; family Plectidae; genus Plectus; species Plectus sambesii. The sequence continues at coordinate 4,785 of NIUQ01003048.1, forward strand.
TCCAAACCATAACAAATCCAAAAAAACTTTGCGACCAAGTCCACAACGGATTTTCTTGAAATTCCTCTCCTGTCCTAGGCCCGTTTTGAAAGTCGTAAACATTCTTGTTATGGACGATAAGAGCGGAACGAATTTGTTCGAAAATCTACTCAACGAGTCAAAGCGTGATGTCTCACATGCGCTGAAAAATATCTTTCAACAAGCTGAAGCACTTCCTAAAAATAGCATGTCTCGTGGAATGGAGACGTATTTTGGCGAAAACCTCTTTGAAATTGAAATCACTGAAATCTGGTTGTTTCTGAAGGTACTATAATCGAGTTGGGGCGTATCTGAAGAAAAAGGTTGCAATATAATATCATTTGAAGGTACGTGTCCCGGAGGATCGGCTCCATCGGCGGTTGGCGGCGTACCAGCCAAGTGTGTCACATCGCGCAACTGTACGTCCGGTTATGGTTGCAGCAAAGGCGCCTGCTGTCCGAACAAAGGTTTATAGCTTTCATTTTCAACATCCAACGTTGTCATTGATCAGAGAACTACTTCAGCGAATATTTGTAAACTGATGTACGAATCGGGAAAGGAACGTCCTGAAGATGAAAGTCACTTTAAAAGATACTACTACAACGCCGAATTCAAGGGCTGCATGGTCTTCAGCTACTTTGGCTTGGAAGGCAACGCCAACAACTTTGAAACTTACAGCGACTGCATCGATTTCTGCTCATAGCCGAGATAATTACGAGACTGAAAAATAGTTTCGAGTGTACATGTCGTTTATTCCAAAACAGACGTCGCGTGATTTAGTCCGTTTTCACTTTATGAAAATACTTTAAAAACCAAACGGGACATTCTCAAAATCGACTAGGACACCTTTTCAACGGAACTGACTCAATATAGCGTCCAGTTAAATTTGGATAATTTTCTCCTCAATCCTTGCGAAAATGGGAATGGTACATTGCATTCTGCTCCTATCAGTTCGAAGGTGTCTACGAGCGGGTTCTATACGAGAGTAAACGATACAGTGTGCGATACATTCGGCGTATTGTATGCAGTGTAATGTACACAGTGTAAAATACAGAATCAGGTCTTTTGCAACATCAATGTCAAACTGCAAGTCTTGAATGTGTTTCGAGCAGTTTTAAACAGTGTCCATGGATAAAACTCTGCTCTGGACATTTTCCCTATATCTATGCGAATTTCCCTCGACCATTCAACAGAGACAGTAAAACTGCTATCAAAAAATAAATACGAATAAAACAGAAAAATAAGCCGCCTATGACACTTCGGCAGGTATAAGGAGACGAGCATTGCAATGGCCGTATGTTATGCTTTGAAGGAAACTGCGAAGATGCAAACAGTAGTGCGCGGCGTGTACGAGATGACATTGTTATGCGGCCCGAGCGCCATGATGTTGACAGATAATCGCGAAAAGTGTGAAAAGTGCCGCTGCACTATAGTTCCGGTAGTCAAAAGAAGAAGATCAAGTAGTTGTTTTTGCATGGTGACGGTGATTGTTGTGCGCGTTTCTGATCGTACGGCGAGATTTGCGCGTGGGTGAGAACTAGATGAGTTTGACGGTATGCAACTTCCGCTTTGTATGTTTCAGTTGAAAATTTGACATTGATTGAGGGGGAGTGAATTGTTATCGCTTAGCGAACGACGCAAATTGTTTATAGAAAATGATGTGTGTGATATCACATTGAATCGAAAGGAGTGATGTATGGCGTCGCAGTTTATTTATATATATGTACTATGCAACACGCAGGGAATTCAGAAAAACAAGTACAAATGTCAAAGTATTAAGTGCACGTCACGGATCACCACACCGATGGAAGGTTCTATTGTTGACGAACTCGCAACCAAGATCGCCTTACTTCTTTCCTGAAATGACACACATTTTTGACTTTTATGTAACCTTGCTGCGAGCGGACGTTAAATAATGCAGATTCATCATAACTTTGATGCTTCTCTTGACTAATGTCTCAGGCTCAAATTTTGGCTTATTCCAGGCGATTTAGCTTTAAAATTTCTTAACATATTCTCTAATTATTTTACTTTTACTTCTTTGCGATTTAGAAGCTCAGCATAAGCCTACGCTTAAACACTAAAAAAGGGTGCTGAGGCTGCTATACTTGAGCTGAGAGCGTAGAAAGATAAAATATTCAGCACACCAGTTTATTAAAAACGTAGCAATAGACACAAATTCGGAAATTCAATTGCTTACCGTAATAACCTTGATTATATCCGTTATAACCCTGATTGTATCCACCATACATTTGATTTCCATAGCCACCATACCGAGGATAGCCGCCGTACATTTGGTTGCCATAGCCGCCATAGCCACCGTTCATTTGATTGCCAAAGCCACCGAGGCCGCCACCTTGACCTCCGAGTAATCCGCCTAACATCCCGAGAATCCCTTGTCGTTTCGCTCTGGAATGGATTACGTGTTCGGAGCTAATTGTCAATTTGTTTTTGATTCTTCATCGATATCGTCTTGAAAATATTGAGGGGTCTACTTCAAAAGCTGCTCTCATTACATTACAACTGAGATTAGTGCAAGGATCGGTCAATTCGAATTTCTCACACACATCACTGCTCATCAACGACTGCACATCTCATAATGGTGCTACATCAGTAGTGTGTACAACAGATTAATGAGATATATTACTCTGGAAGATTTTAGATGCGGCTTTCGACTACAAAATAACTTTTGATGCCGAATGACTGATCGAGTTACCGAAATTTGCGTTGCTCTTTTGGTACTCAAGGATAAAACATAACTATTACTTACAATTTATATTACAGCGTCATTTTTAACGCTACAAATCTTTCATGCCTTACCCCTATTGTTACATTTTAAATTCAGGCTTGGGTATATCTTACCTTATCAAACTTTCCACATTATTCTTTTCCTCGTTGTCAACCGCAGAGGCAACGAGAACATTTACAGCAATGAGCAAAACTACGATCGTTTTGGCAAACATAGTGTGCTGATCAGTTAAGGCGGTAGAAATTAATCTTCACTGCTTTTATAAAACAATCTTTGGCGACTGAGAAGAGGACAGTTTCCTTCGGTTTATATAGAACTACACTGACCGTATATGTCATAAGACCAAGTACTGTAAACATGACGTCAAACTGTTAACGTGACGTGAAACGACGAATCAATTCTGTTGATGCAAAGACATCCCATGTTGTTCACAGCGTTTCCAATTCCTCAGCGAGTTTATTTGAGACCTTTCAATTTAATGCTGCGTGGGTGCAAACAGGATTAAAAATCTATTCACCATCTCCGTTCCAAGCAGGGCACTTTCCCATTCTAAAAGAATGTTTTTCAAACGGAAGAGAACATTTTTCATAATAATTTGAATAGGAAAACATTCTCTTTGAATTGAATGTTGTCCTTGTTAAAGTGGAAATGTTACATAAAGCGTTCAGGCGTTTCCCTATATGGTGATAAGGTGCGGGGGTTGTAAAATGAAATGGGGGGGGGGGGGCACATCCTCTAAGCGTATATCAGTGTTCACCTTATACTGTATGATATAGAAAAATGTACAGTTCCCAGCTATGCATGCCTGCTCGTGGAGAAGTAGGGCTTGCTTATTGTGTTAAACGATGCCATTTTTATGAACTGTATGCGACCGCGAATAAATGATAAGAATATTTTTTCAGCGAAAAACGTCAATGGCTGGAATGATAATCTACGCACAACAGCAGTGTAGTCAGTCAACCGAAATAAAGACTTATTCGCCATACAAACATGGTTGAATGCTCAAAGAATGTGACAAGTTCAAGTACATTGTTTACAGTATACACAGGTATCTGGTAAACGAGAGAGACACAGCAACGATTGTAATCGAACGAGCGGAAATGTTACACGATGGGCTATTCTGGAACACCGCAAACATATGGTAAATGTTCGGAGCCACCCTCGACGCCTAGTGAATGGCAAACTGCCAAGAGATAAGCGAAGGAAGCATGCAAATTTTGATTTTCCTATTCGCACTCCACCACACACTCAACCGAAGTTTAACGGAATTGAAGAATGACCCATAAAGTGAACTGATATGGTTACGACGGAAACAACGAAAAAGAGTGAATGCAAAAGCATATAGCACAACAGCGAAGTCAGATAAGAAGATGATCGAATGTGAACATAATATATTATTTGAAATCGCGCGCACAGAACAATAATACAATATACCAGAGGAGGAACGCGATGTGCACAAAATGTTTATTGAAATGGACGTTAAATACACGCACACAATTTTCGATTTGTAACAAGAAGAATATTCTTAACGCTGTCTCTACCCATATCAACAGAGCGCGGAAGATATGCGCGCACAAAAAACTTTCAAGTAGTGCATTGCCGAGCTCTTTTTTTTGCTTATTAGCACGCGCAGCAACGAAACGACAGGTTGAGGGCACGCAGTGCGTCTCTACGCAAACTTAACGTAGAGAACAACAAAAAAGAAACAAAATACTGCAACCAACAATTGGAATTTTTCAGACACTATAACCTTTGAGTTTTGTGCGATGCTTTTGAAAATGTTGACCGTACAAAGATTCAAACTATCTTTTGATTAAAAGGTTAGAGCTTGGGGTGGTTATTATTGGAGGTGATAATGGGCATTTACCTACCATCACCTAACCAAACTTAAAAATGATGCTTTAAAAACGGCTCTCCATGAGAAAACATATCCTAAGCCGATTTCATAAAACTATTGTAAATGTGAAATGTATAACATTTCCATTCACACTAATTTTATGAAATTAGCCCCATGGACTGTATAGAAAAGAAAGCGTACTTAAGGACAATTGAATTATAGTGCAGTATTTTGCTCGTACACAAAAATCAACGAATCCGGAAGTAAATGACGACGAATCATTTTTCTACACCCAACTGTCGCCACCGACGGCCGATTTCTGACCGTTTTGAGCGCCGTTCCTCTTTTGGACTTGAGCGTAAAGCGGTTCGCCCGCAGGCAACTGAAACACTAATTTGGTCATAATAGAAGTATAGTAAAAAAGTAAGTTCCCTAGCGTTTATCCCGCTGCCGCAGGGTACGCTTTTTCGGGTCCTCCAAGGAAGGCCCTTATCGTTACGACACGTGCTCTTCCGGTCGGCCGTCGAATGCCTGACACCGGGAGCCCAATCAGGGATTGGGGCTTAATTGCCAGCCGCGATGGGGAAACGAACCAGTTTACGTCCACCCTTTGACGCGTTAACGAGCTAGCTCATTAACCACTGGACCACCGCGGCGGTTCATAATAGAAGTATCCTGACGCAAAAAGAACAGCGATTTGAAGATTACATTCAAACTAGAGCTGTAACGGAATAACTACGATTCCGGCGGGGTTCCTCGACCCCGACTTTTGAGTTTAACCCCGACCTCGTTACAGCTCTAATTCAAACTATAAACCGAGCGCTATATGCACATCTTCCTCTTAAAGAAAGATATTTCTCTAGCTAAATCAATGATTTAAACGTCCACGTTGAATAAGAAAGTGTTCTCATTAAGGTGAAATTGGTAAACTGAAACAGTGAAAGCAGCATTATATGTCACATTTCTTGCCATAATGAACGCCCTCACTCCAATAAGCACCCCCTCAAACCAAGATTGAAATAGTAAACGCCCCTAGCATTAACAGAAAGGTATACGGTAATTATAAATGTTTAAAAATAGAGTAATACTTACAGCATCGTAATGAGGCGGTACGTGAGGGGAGTACTGATGAGACTGGGGCGTGCGGGGCTGGCGCGAGTCCCGCTCCCTATCTCGATCCCTTCCGTTCGTGTTCGTTGGCGTCATCGACATCGACTCCGAATGTCGTTGGTTCGGCCCGCGCGAGTGTCGTTGCGGAATCTTAAAGCGAAATATGTTTAATTCATGATCAGTGGAGCGTTTCTTTCGTGCATTACTGTACGGTTAGAAATATTAAGTGGTACTTAATTTGGGTGAATGATCAGTCTGACAGTGATGTTATGACGGTAGAAATATTATATGGTCGGCCGGACCAACCAATTCATCCAAATTGAACACTACTTAATAATTTCTAGCATTACGATATGCCATTTTTTATATTTAATTTACCGTTCAATGCGCTTATTTTAGAGTCATTGCTATAGTTTGGAAATAAATGATATGACGACGCTGTGTCTCGAACGAAAGAAACGGCTTTCAATAAAATTTCGGTCATAATTTTTGGCATTCTCCAGAATATTCGTTAGAATTATACATCATAATAGTTGTTCTTATTTTGACGTGACCAACTGCGTTTCACCATTCGATTTATCATGTGACTATATCATAGAAGAAATATACATAATTCGTGAGGCCAATGAACAATGGGTTGATGAGAAAAGAAAGCGCAATATATATATGCGCGTGAATTTATAAAACTCTAATTCCACTTAGACAAGAACATTCTCCATAATGATTCGTCTAGAAAAAGTTATCTTTCATTAGAAAACTGTTTTAAAACTAAAATGATAAATATACTTTCTCTCAAATATCAATCAAAGAACAAAAAAGTTAAATATTCGTTAAAGAGAGCAACGAACCGAGCTGGTGCTGCCCATGGCGCCGTAGCGAGTGCTACCGGAGTCGTCGAGGTCGGGTCGAAGACCGTGGGGCCGTTCGGGGCCTTGGGTGCTGATGGGACGCGCCAGGGTGGTCGACTGACCTCGTGCCGCCTGGCCCGAGTAGAAGTCGCTCTCCTTCAGACCGGCGCGCTTAAAGCCGTCGTGCAGCTCCTTGTGTTGATACATTACGTACAGCACCTAAATGTACCACCATGATATTGGTTTTTTCTTCACGCTTATTTTATATCATTAAGGATTTTGGATCTTGAAGCGATAATCTATGAATATTCTGTAGTGGGGTTGCTGGTCTCATTTGGGAGAGTATATGGTACAGTGTTATCACTCGATCAGCTGCCCCGGCGTACATTATTCCTTCAAATTAATGCACAACCTCCTCTTCTCACTCATTGAAGTCTAAATACATTCCGTCCCGTATAAAATCATACAATACTTAACATTCAAAATGCTTGTTAAGTATGTGGGGTATATTCCGGAGTTTACGAAACGCCTTAAATCACAAAATTGTTATTTCCGGTTCCCAAAGCGATAATATCACTCCCCGATTCGAGTCCATGACAAGTATTACAGTAAGCACAAACCTGAGACGCGTATTTACAGACGCGGCTGCCGTATTGGGGATATGCTCGGGCGAGGAATCGGAGTCGGTCGGTGCCGCCGCACTCGTGGAGGTTGCGGGTGAAGTCGGCGCTGCTTCGAACGGTCTCGAACAAGACGCCCAAGACGGCGCCGATCGTGGCGTCCGACACGTGACGATCCCTCTCGCGCTGCTGCGGCATCGGCAACTTATTTACCAAGTCCTTCATCGCGTACTTTCCAATCAGCTCGCGATTGCGCTGGTCGAGCGACAGATTTCGCAGCGCTGTCGTTACCGCGCACACAACCTGCAATAGAGAAGTGTAAATTATTCTGCAAGACAACACGGCGAGAAAGTTCTTCAAGCAGGGTTCGTGATTTATAAACATAATTTCCTGATTATTAGCGAGAAATTTCGCCTGACACCGTAGTTATCCAAAACAAGATCGCTTTTCGATGAGAAAACACCGTTTTTGACTAAGAATAAGCGAAAAAACTTGTTCAAATGTTGCAATTGTACCGCTTAGGCTTAAATTTGTTTGCTTGAAGCTTGGTCGATCTCGCTAAATAAGACATTGCTAGTGTTCGAAAAAGATACGACTGTCTTCATGTCATAAAGATGTCAATTGCGGCGATTTGAGTTTCCAAAAGATGCCGTGTAATACAATCAAATGTACAGGAAAGATAAAGCCGAGTGCGTCAAAAACCAACCTTATCTTCTTGAAGCCGCAGCAGCTCGACGAGAATAGGCAGACCTTTCTCTTTCCGCACCGTCGCGCGCACCTGCAAAGCAACCGCAAGTCACCTGGTGATCGAAAATGGCCTCCAAAAAGAAACACACCTCAGCGGACGGTTCAAACGAGCAGGCAGCCAGGTTCTGCAAAGCGCCGGCGCTCGCTTCCAAAGTGTCGCTGTTCGACGCTTCCTATAAAAGTTGCTGATATGCAAGAGTGATGATTCGAATGCACAAGGGACAAAAATGAATACAAGAGCGACGAAATATGATGAAAGATCCTGTAAGAGAGTACACCTCAAAGTAATTCCTAACCTGTAGCAGCTTGAGGTACAACTTCACAAGCTCCGGTTGCCAGAGGAGCTGTGCGCTACGAAGAGGGCCATTTGAACCGCCGTTGTAAGCCCCGCGTCCGCTCGTCGGCGTCGTCGGCTCATTCTTATCCTTCTTCTTAAACAACTTCGACTCCTTCTTCTTCAGATTCTTCGGCGAACCGCTCGGCGCCGATTTCGATCGGTCGGTTGAACCGCCGTCGCGACTCGAGTTTAGGGTAGAAGCGTTCGGGTCGTAGTTCGGGTCTTCCACTTCTTGCACTCTGCAATCCATTTCGAGATGAAATTACATAAATAATTATACTCTGTTATCCTAAGGGACTCTAGTTATACTAGATTTACTAAGTTATACCGAAGGATACACTTCAACATCGCGTAATTGAGTACGACTAGTACTACAAGTTCAGGTACGACGTTAGCTAAAGCACGCGATGCGATAGCTTCCTGTCAAAAAAACGACCAACTGTCAATAATGCCGACATACTGCCATTGAAGTATTCAAGTAGAAAAAAGAGAAGGAAACCGACCGATAGGACAAATTTCGCAAAATGCAGACGACGTTCTCGACGGTGCGCGTGTCGGCCTCATTGCGTTGCATAACAGCCAAGTGGAGATAGTGGACCAGCGAGTCGATCAAATTTGGAGAGTCGCGCAGCATTTTTCGCGCCGTATCCGACGCGGCTGACACGTTGCTGAAGAATAATTATCATATTATACTCCGCTGTTTTTGATCAGTAAAGTGCATTTTGGTGCATTCTTAGCTTAAACGGAGTTTGCATCTCGACATGACTACGGGACAATTTCAAAAAACGAATGCAAAATTTTTAAAAGTAATTATAAGTCTTTTATGCAAATACAAAATGTAGAAATGTAATCACATTTATGCATTTTCATCACACCCATTGAGAGCAAATGAATATTGACAATGCAGAAATGTTATTACAAAGCTATTGGGAATATAAAATGTAAAAATGTCTCTTTTAACAGCATATTCAACACTTAAAACAAGAGCGTTACCGCAGAATGCCAGTTCCATTGCGAAACACGTTTGGATTATATTGCCGATGGGGGTCAAAGTTGCCATCAGGCGACCACCCTGATCCAGGGACGATCACCTGACGCACGAGGGCGTCGCTGCCAACATCCAGAATAGACCGTTTTACATCCTGAAAATGAGCGATATTGGAAATGCCTACGTGAAATGATTGACAATTTGAATGAGGATATATGATGACACAATCCCATAAATTGAAAATCAGAGTAAAAACGCCGTTCAATATTAATCGAAGAATACGAACGAAGCCACGAGCAACCCCATCTATGTTCTCAAAAATTTGTTACACTCTACATTCTATTTCGCTCTTTTTTGACACATAAATAATTGCGTTATTAGCTTATTTCTCAGAATGAATTCCAGCCTAACACACTGAATTAAAACATCAATTCATCTTGAAAGATAAATTCGACGGGTTAGCAGTCAAAGCAGCTCAATTCTTATAGGCAGTACATAGTTTAGAAGAGTAGATAGAGATAACCGCAACTTACATCAAAGGAAGACAAATTCCACAAAGCACCGGTGAGTTCCTCTTTTACTTGCATATCGGGAGTTTTGCGGAGAAGGTTAGCCAGCGCTGGAATGCCGCCGGCGTCTCGAATCGCTCGCTGAAAGAAAATGTTTAATGCCAAGTATTTCAGTATAAACGATCTATACACAATTTTTAGAGCCAAAATAAATGGAACAGTTTATATTGCGTAGTAACGAAAAGGAAAGTTTGTTATGAAACTATTTCAGATTTACTATAAAGCAATAACTCAATAGGGAATCGTAGTCTAGGTCGTATAGAAATTGTGTCACAACACAATAAAATCCTGCACTTTCAGTTTACTCTTTTCAAAGTTTACGACTTTCGCTCTGTTGCATTTGCATACATAACTAAAAACCTGCTGAGCATCACTTTAAAAAGTGCTGTTTCAATCTGACCTTTTTCTGATTTAACCAAAAGCGAAACAAAAGAATTCAGCAGGCTAACCTTATTTTGGTCGTTTTCTTTGCCGTACGAAATATTCTTTAAACAGCCACAGGCGTTCTTCTGGATTTCAGGCACTTCACTGCCAAGCAATTCGACCAGTCTTCGAATGCCACCAAGCTCTCTGCAAAGTCAATCAGCTCGAGGTCAGTATAAACTATTGAGGTAGTTATATCAATAAATGCTAAAGGTACAGGGAAAACCGGACAACTGCACATGTGTTGCAAGCCCCATATGCAAATTTTGTATTGCATAATGCCCGGATAAGTGCACAAACAATATAAAAGCACAAAACTATTTTGCCGGATCGATGTGCACTTAAGCACTTTCTACTATAGTTAAAGTAAATTAAAATTGCAACAACGAAAATCGTCGCATTATATCATAATAGTCGCAGTAGAACAAGCGAGGAAGACGTACCTGGTCTGTTCCTTGACATCGTTGTCGTGGTACGTCAAGTGCTGCAAGTAGCCGGACGCGTTCAGCTGGATGATCTGGTTGGGGCTCGCCAGGTACTCAAGAACCTCTCGCAGCGTCGGATCGCGCCAATGAACTGAAACAACCACACTTTCCTTCAAATCTTTCATACTTTAATTTCGATTCCCTATTCTTTTCCCTCTCTTTCAGAAGAAAGACCCTACCAGCGAGTTCATTTTGCGTTGCTTAAAGCTGTTAATATGAAAAAGGAATATAAGAACAGAGCTTCTTTTGAAGATCGCCACAAATCTTTGATTGCGCACGCTTCAAGTGGCCAATTTCGTAAAACTAATAAAATGTAAAAAGAAAAATTGTAATTATATTTGTACGTTTTACATCAGTTTTATCAAACTGGCCTATGACTCTCTGTAAAATATTTTTTCGCAGTTTTAACCCTTTTGAAATGAAAAATCCAGCACGCTCAAAATTATACGATAATTGAGTCAACGTACGTCCATCCTGGCCGGAGAAAGGAGGACGATGAATGGGCGGCGGAGAATCATCGCGGTCGGGAATTGGCGGCGACTCGCGAACCATTTCATCTTGCAATTGCTCGTTGGCGAGCTGTCCATTAGATAATTCCCCGCGGTGCAGCGGCGATGGACGGTCCACTCCGTCTGAAACAAACTTATTCCAGAACTTGTCTAATGAACGAATCGTCAAAGAATTATTGTGGTAATTTCTTAGTCAGTAACAAGAAAATGACGTATTGGTCCCTTTGAGATGAAGATACAAAAGTGTGCACCACGCAGTGAATGTGCTCAAGTTTCTACACTAAGCTTCTTGAAACAGTTACCCTTCAACCTTCCGAGTGAATTCAACAATTCTTCAAGATAATCCAAAAGTTGCAAGTATGTGCTGTCCATCAAAATTTCTCATTACCTACCATTAAATACAACAGGGAACAATTGAAGATGGCAGAGGAAGCGTTTATAGAGAAAAAAGTAAATGTTTAAAAGGACTCACTGCGCGGTCCGATGAGAATAGGTGGACTCGCGTCCGATGGTTCCGAGTAGCCCATCGCGTTCTTGGCGATGACGCGGAACTCGTATTCATGCCCCTCGAGTAGATCGCCGACTGAAAAGTAAACATTCATGTGTCTGGCTATTGTTCAACCAAAATTATTCCTACGATTAGTTATTATGGATAGAGACAAATTATTTGGCAATTGTAATAAGACGGCCCTTTTGCATAATGATGGAAAGATGTTAACTAAAACCTTTTTCCTTCATTGAGTTAAACGATTGATTTATGGCTTCATAGTGTTTCATTCACACTGCGATTACCACATACTAATAGAGAGAAGAATGGATAATTAACGCGTGCATTCAAATATACTGTATTAAAACCGCAAATGGTTACGTTTAATATTTTGGAAATATAATCAAGCTTTAACGTTATAAAGCGCTTACTGGTCATCTTGCAGCTTTGCATAAGGAGGTCATTCACTTTGTACCAATCGGCATCCTGGGCGAAATCGCGAAACTCGATGTCGTAGCCCTGAACGGGCAGCGAACTATGCGCCGGCAACCAGCAAAGCGTCACCTGTAAACATTCTAGTTCATTCCAACTCCTTCCAATTCCTCCCATATTCATCCAGGGATCAAATTCATAAAACTATTGTAAATGTTAAATGAAACTACTTTTCTGCATTGTCATCGCTTATTTGGTCGATCATAGTTCGTTATATTTGCATTCAATCTCGTCATTTTTGCATTCAGAGCGCTATTTTGCCGAAATCGAATGCAAAAGAGATGAACTGTGATGAAATATTCTTTAATACCGTTAGAAGCACATTGACTTTCATTAAAAAAAGTGCGCGTGCATTTAAAAAGAGAGGGAAAATAGAAGCGACCTGATCGCTAGCGTAGTCCATAATTTCTGGAGGTTGCGGCCGGGCGGGGACGCCTCTGGGCGGCGCGTTAATCTTCGGCCGCAGTTGCACCAAATCGGACACTTCCGACGGCTCCGACACTCCATCGGCCGTCTTACCGAATACTCTGAACTCGTACGTCGAGTTCGGTCGCAGATTTCGCACTGAAATATTTGGAATCAGTGACGGTGTACCACGATATTTAGATACCTCATTTTAATTTTTCACATTTAAGAGGTGTGTTCGGCCATTTTTGGTAGGCACATACCTTAATTGACCTATAGTCGCAATCGACAAGTTGATTTAAACTAACTCCTCTAACTTTAAAGCAATAAAAAAGGAAATAATATACACCTCCTTTTCATGCGCAAGTAAAAGTATATTAAGGTATGTGCCTACCGAAAATGGCCTAGCGGACTTCCCCTTTACAGCAAAGAAATTTCCATTCGGTGAGTGCGCCAAATAAACAAAAATCTGCGTTCAATATCGCAGTGGGGTATCGTCCCCAAACCACCCAGACAGACGATGACGCCGACGACGACCCGACAGGGGCACTTTTAAGTAGGCAAGTGGCCATGAGCGCGCCGTCACACACTTTCCCTAATCCCTCATATCTCCCTTCATAAGGGGCAAGGGCGACGCGACCGGGCGGAAAGTTGTCGCGAATTTGCGCATTGCTGAAAAGTTGCAGGGCAGGGGGCGACGGATTGCCTTTTCTGCGTCGCGCGCGACAAACGACTACAATACGTAATAGAACCACTACGTCTAACGTCCTAGCGAAACATGGAGGTTTTGCAGCATAAAGGGGGAAAAATTAGTGACGAATTCTTGTCAAAAGTATGATGATCTCTGCTCAAACTGTAAATGGCACCCTGCGATGGCCGTAGAATGCTTTATTTTTGGAGGAATCGTTCGATCAAGAACGTTAAATGATTGCGTCATGTCTCCTTCCGAAAGGCGTCTTATACAAAACTACTCAGAAAGTAAGCAATACTAAGCCCTCGAGGTTCAAACTGCTCACTCCTTACATTCTTTCTCACGCATAATCTACAGGGTATCCCAGAAGTAACTAGCCACTTTCTCTGCCTAATTACTTCTAGGACACCATGTACTTCCCATCAAAAAGTGACAGACTCACCAGTGAGTTGAGTGCTGGAGATGAGTCGATCGGAAGCAGAGTACCAATTGGGATCGCCGATCTCGCGGCTCTCGACGATGTAGCCGATGAACTGATCAGGGGGCCCGTACCGCCCCGGTGTTGTCGGCGGCGCCCACAGCAACGTCACCCAATCGCTATCTGCGTCCATCACCTGAAAGAAGCGGTAAAGTTTCTGCTTCGCTACAATTTTCAGTCTCAAACTAATCTAGCGCGGAAAGTAGTCAGGGCTCTTTTAAGGCAGATTTTATGAACTAACAATCAAACAGGAACGTAAACTGAATATTTTAGAGAAAAAAGTCCAGTTTGGTATGAAAAGTATCTTTATGAAAGTGGGAATAGCGTAAAAATATAGGTTATACACACAAGTATAAATAAGGTATAAGCAATAATTTACCGAAAATTGCAAGTACAACGAATAACATTCAAACACACCTGCGGTTGGCTGGGAGGCAGAAGCAAATTAGCAGGAATGTTGGAACGCGAGGTTCGTTTAGGAGCTGGCGGTTTGATGCGAACGAGGCCTGAAGACGCGCTCGGCTCCGAAAGTCCGTCCGCGTTTCGCGCCAGAACCCGAAATTCGTAGTCGCCGTTCGGTCGTAGTCCCAACACTGAA
>NIUQ01003049.1:0-19185 GCA_002796945.1 Plectus sambesii
CGATGGCTGCACTTTTCAGCTCTTCTTTGGCCCTTTCACCTGCCAGCGTGCCAACCAAGTTCTCTACATGACGGTGAGCGACAGTTTTGGCCGCTTAAGCATTTCCGCATTTCTCGTATTTCCCATACTGTTTTATCTCTTACCGTATTTCTCGCGCTGCTTTGCCAGTGACCAGTGTTGCAATAGTTGAAAAAAAAAGAATATAGTTAGTACTAAGTACTAAATTGAATTTTAGAATTAACTAGTTAATAAAAATAACAATTTAATAACAGAACTAGTACTAAATAGCAATTTAGTACTAGTTATTAACTAGTTAATTTTAAAATTCAATTTTTTTCAGATTTTATTTTTATCAGCTGATGGTAGCAAATAGTTGTAAAATAGTACTATTTTGCTAAATAGTACTAGTTAAAAAAGTAGAAAATAGTTAGTACTAAGTACTAAATAACAATTTAGTACTAGTACTAAAATGAATTAAATAGTACTAAAATGAATTAAATAGTACTATTTGCAACACTGCCAGTGACCGTGCTTTCAGTCGCGTTTCGCCATTAATGTATGCAAATAACTATACTATCGTATTCTTTTAATTGATAACCTCTCACCATAAATGCAAGTCTCCAACAAAAACCATCAGCAATCGGATTTCTGGTTTTTTGGAAATATTAATTAAATGCCATTGCATTTATTCGCGCGGTATGGACAGTTCAGCAGATACGATTGAGACTATGTTGATCGTCATACTTTCAGGTATTTGTTCGTGATGATGTTGGCTTCATGATTCAAAGGACATCCATGATGTACTGTGCCGCGAGTAAGCAAATTTTCTCGCCAGTAAATGGAATTCAAAATTTTTGTGGTATTGCAACGTTATGCTCATATCACTAAATCCACCTGCGCGCATTAAAATTGGAATTCCCCAACTTGTGTTCAACTTGAATGAAACTTTTTTCATAGATACTGAATTTAAAAACTGAGCGTTCCTAAACCACTATTAAAGAAATTTCCATTTCGATTTGCATGCATTTTGTCTCTCTTAACTAAAGTGCGATAAAAAAGTGTTGGTTCCACAACGAAGCGCACACAGTTTAATTTGACCCATCTCTGACGCGCTGCGGTGTTTCACGCGGCACTTTTTTCGTCGCGAAGAAATGCTAAAAATGTAAATTTTAAATATTTGAATTCTGAATATGCAATTTTTGAATTTGCCGCGTTAAAAGAGTGTGTGATCTTCAGCGGCTCCAACGTTTTTCCCACCGTCCACGTGTCAAAACGGAGGCGTGCAGACGACGGATCCCAACAACTCCACCATCAGATTCTGTCTCTGTCAACCATTCTACACGGGTTCGTTGTGTCAGAACACCATCTGCGTCAACGGCGGATCGGACATTGGCGGCACTTGCGAATGTCCACCCGGACACACTGGTCTTCATTGTGAAATCAGTAAGTTCTTTCTCAAACTTCACATTGTCACGGAGCCTGACTTGAAAAGTGTATACACTGGAATACCAGGCCGTATAGTTTTCTTAGAAGAGGGATATTAACAAGTAATAACAAGCGATTCTGATATATCAACTGGACTTCCAAATGCCGTGTAAATGTTTTTGTATGGAATGAAAACCGTCTGGTGAATTCTAGAAAATTCTAGGTTGTGATCACGTGACCTACGTGACGCGACAGCTATCTAATCCGCTATTTCAGCGTCTTGTATCTCCCCTAGCAATGCAACCACATACGGTCCGAACCAAAAGCAGATCGCATTCGTCCTCGAGATGACGCAGAACTCTGTTGGCGGTCTCCATTATCTCAACTACTACATATCAACACTAATCAGAGACTTCCAAAGCCAGCACCCTCGCTGGCTTACTACCTACATTGTTGCTGGTTATAATTCCACTTGTAAGTTGGTTTTGAATCATTATAATGATAATTAACTTAGCGAAAATACGCTTGAATAACGAATGGATAAAAATATATTGATTGCTTGGCTGATGGGAGTGGGCTGTTTTGGCATTTGCCGCAGCTGTGCGCCTGATGGTGCAATTCTAGGTACTGTACACCCCTGGGGTTCATTTCGCTCAGCGGCTGTAGGACGTAGGGTTGTTTCTTTAAACGGTAACTGCGCGTGCACTTTATTCGACACATTGCTACATGCTCGTTGAACGTACTGAAATCAGCGATATTTACTATTTCGATTAGACTTCTGTTGACTGGCAATCTGCCAAATTGGCAACGTTTACAGCAAATTTTAGGTACTTCAAAAGGATACATTTACTGTTTGCAGACGCTCAAATCTTGACAACAGCGACGGCGGATAATGTGAGCAGCGTAACGGATGCGATTGGCAATGCGTACAACTGGACAGTCGCCAACATGGACGCATCGTGCAACGTACAGTTCTGGCAGGCGCTCAGTTTGGTCACTAGTCAGATGAACTCTGATGGGATCATTTTCGTCTTCCACGCTTCTGTTCCTGACCAAGGATCTGGCGTGCTTATCCCCTATGTTACCAACGTCTACAGCGCCGTCCTTGACAGAAAGATGCAGGTTGGTCTGTCTTTATTGTTTACTTTTTACATATTGCATCCCATTAACTGAATACGCTCAAGTTCTGTTTGTCCAATACAAAATGAAATAGCACTACTTTATCGTGGGGCTCGGAAGAGAAGGAACACACTCATTTTTTTGGATGAACATAGCTTAATGACAAAATTGATTGCGAGATGAATGTGTCCGTGTTGAGATCCATCTGAGATTTGAACATTCCAAAATTGCCAATAGAGAAATGTTGAAAATAACCAAAAAGGCATGAGACGATTTTGTTTTAGATAAACGTACTCTTCGGCTTGGGGCAAGGTAAATATCCGTGTAACTCGAATAGCTCTGCATTCGACCTGATGTTCGAAGTAACCGCGCTGAGCAATGGACTTGTGTACGAGACGCAGCTTGCCAACTGGGTTAACGTGAGTGACGTTTCTTTGGCATTCTTCCGTTGTCGATTGTTTGCATTTCAGCTCAGCCTCGCATCTCTTTTTATTCTTGGCCTTTTCTCATCTGTAAAGGCGAATATTTTTGCTCAATTCCACAAATTGCTCCTAAAGCTCATAAATCATCATTGTAATATTTATTATACTTATTTTTCGATAAATTTAATTTTTGCCAGAAATGGCGTTTCACCACGAAAAGTGACGCCTTGAGCAGCTTATATCGACCGATTACGGTGTATGGCTCATCATTTACTCCTCGAAAATTTTGAGTAGAATGCTCGAGTCTATTTTAAAGCCAAGCGCTTGTATGTATTGCAAATCATAACGATACTGTAATTGATCGAAAACAGTTATAGTTTTTGTAGGGCATGAAGGTTTTTGAAAGTGACCTTTTTAAGAGCAAATCAAGTTTGACTCTTCATTTAAGACTGCGCGTATCCTTCTGACTAGAGCAATTTTGTTCAAATTTGTCACGCGTGTCAAAAAGCATCACGCGCATTTGACAGAAAGTCACTTTAGTCGGAGGAATGCGCGGAGCGTACCTGATGAAAAAGTTGAATATGGGGATATTTGTTTAGATCATTCGGATGATACCCAACTACTACGAGTCGGGCATTGTCTATGAGAATTTCTACTTTGACTGCGCTTCACAAATGCGAACGTTCTTCGTGCCCGTTGACTCTCTCACGCAGACTCTTCAAATCAGCACTTTTGGCTACCAGTCAAATGTGACTATACTTTTACCAAACGGTACTATTACTATTGGTGTGATAGCATATACCGCCCCTCCCTCAGTCATTAGATTTGTTATTGCTATACTCTCTCTCCCCCTCTCTCTCTTTTTCATTAGCCCCGGCTTATTGTATTTTCAGTTCTCCCACAGATATTAGGGGGTAATGTCGGTGCTGTTGGGGCTCAACAGGCGTTCTCATTCAGCGACTACCGCCCTTACAATCTAATAATGTAAGAGAGCGGACGCGAACGCAATCCTTCGGCAGGCGAACAATACACCAAGTGACTGATCAAGTGTATCTTAGTCGATCACTGTGACTACACGGTGGGATAGTCCTTATAGCAATTGCAGTGTCCCTGATTTATACATCAGTTAAAGGATGTGACTAAATCCAACCTTTGTACGCATTTTTCAACAATTCGCTATGGATTGATGATAGTTTAGTGGCAGTTGCCAGTAGTTATACCATTTTCGTTTTAATAATAACGACGCTCTTTAGTGCAAAAAGGATATTCTCTATACTTGTTAAAGTGGAAATGGTTCATAAGAAAATGCTAATCACCTATTGGCCGCCTTTAAAAAACGGTAATTTCAGGCAGTGTATTCGGCGACTCCTATGATTTGGTTGCCGACTCGGTGACTGGACTACGTATTACCGAAGTTCGGAGAGGTGAATTCTTTTCCGAAAGCTTTTTGCTTCGACTTTTCGCTCTTTGTAGCATGTGATGATGGCTGGCAGCCAATGGGCTCCTATTGCATTCGCTGGATTCTCACCCCCACACTCAACTGGACCGATGCGCAGGGATTCTGCGCCGCTTCCGGCGGCTTTCTAGTTGACGATATGACCCAAGATACAGACGTCTTCTTGGAAAGTAAGCGTACAATGAAATTCGTTTATACCGGTACTTGCACCGATAACCGGCCAAAACTACTGGTATTAGCACACTTGGCTGTATGGGAAGATACGCTTTGGGACCGACCAACCCTACTGGTAAAAACGAATTGTACTGCATTCAATTTGTTTCCCTGCACGGTAGTTTTCAAACACTATACGATTCGACTATCGAATTGAAGGAAGAATATCGAGCAAATGCCAAAGTCTACATTATTATTCATTACATCTCATTTTCAACGCATTACGCGCCAATTTTGAATCCCGCATTATATGCATCACGTCACTGAATTAGCGCAGTTTTGTATACTTTCAACGTTAGATTTAAAAACTTCCTTTTTCACTCTCCATATTTCAATGTAAATAAATTTTTTGCTAAATAATGGGAAAACCTACGATTTATATCTAACATTAAAAGTATGTCCTGGCCTTGCGAGTAGGTACTAAATATTTTTCTTCGACTTATTCTCTCCTGTGGTCTTTCCTCGACTTCTAAGTTACTCCCTCACCTAAACGCGCCCAAGCTCAGTCAGTGCTACTATCTGACCTCGGGTGCTTTGTTACTAGCGAAGAACTCTCGAGTATAATGTCGATAAAATTGGTAGCTGATATTTAGCGAGATCCTCTGGCATCGACTTTTGGCTCGGCCTGAACGATATTCAGCAGGAGGGCAGTTTCGTCTGGGATCGTCCTGCTGGAAGTCCAAGTGCTCCAGTAAGCTTTTTGTCTGTTTGAATGAATCTTAAGTAGTGTTAGAATAGGAGAATCATGATTTCCAGAAATTCTGGGAAACCTCGAATTCCCGAAATGTGAAGGACGGTGAGTTTTTATCGATGAGATTGGAATGCGAGCCCTGTGTTCCGAACTCCACCTCCAAAACCCTGAAATTGAAGCCCACTTAAAGTCCCAATCCTACAAGCCCGGTTTCAGTCGTTCAAATCCAACCCCATTCGTTAGTGCTGTGTTGATGTCGTTTGTCTTCGCGTAAATTGGTTGACGGTTAGTGCTGATGATTGCTGAGGCATATGGATACTATTGTACTTCCAATCCTCCCGCCGGAATGTGTTGGTGCTGTTGGGGCTCATCGGGGTGTGCTTAGACAGCGGCCGACGTTCTAACAATTCACTAATACACGAGAGGTGGTCAAGACACAACCGCTCTGGCGGGCGAACAACAAACCAAGTATCAAATAAATCTTAGTCGATTACTTTGACTACACAATGTGACAGATACCGTGATTCGTTTAGCTGGGCACGAGTTTCGTCAATTGGGCGCCGGGCAATCCCGCCGTCGATCCACAACATGAGATCAATTGCGTGTCACGAAGGCACTCGCCCGTTGGTACTCCTGGCAAATGGTACAATGACAGATGTGCTCTCAAGTACTCTTTCGCCTGCCAAAAGCATAAATACAACCAAAACGTCACTGCTGGAGCTATATTTGAAAGTAGGCCTATTTCCATTTGTGTCAATAATCGAATGGAATTGGCGTGTTTGTTATGATCTGTTATTGTAAGACAACTATCCAACATAATCAAACGAGAACCGCGTTCTAATCTTAGGCTTACGATTCGATTTGCCAATACTCTGTGGTGCGCTAATCTCAGTAATTACAAAGCGTTAAAGTATGAACTCTTGGTAATTGTATCGAACCGTACCGCACCGCGTTATCTCACGAAGCATCGAAATGCGTTCAAAAACTGACATTGGCAGCGTTCCAAATATAATCGGAGTCAAAGAATTATTGGGGTGAAATTTAGGTTTATTGCAATGATTTTGTATTTGCGCGAGTTTCAAGATGAATTACCTTCGTAAATATCCAGTAAAGAGATTTCATTAACGCCTCAGGCTTAGGCTTACGATATTGACAGCTCACGTTTGAAGCTTGGCGAACACTACGCAGTTGTGAGTTGATTATGAAATTACTGGGCTTTTCCGATTGGAAGCGACAGGGACTGCAGTTCGTTTTGAAAATTTTCACGAATTATCTGTGGCATGTAATGGAAGGGGCAGGGTTGTATTTGGTGGGCTAATAATGTGGATAATAGGGTACAGTTGCACCTGAACAAGTGCGCGATATCAGGATCTCAGGATCGCGTTGGATCTCATACTATCCTTATTCAGGCTACACTTATACTCATACCACTGCTTACTAACTCTGTTGACAACCATGGCACTCATTGCAGGGAACTGCTTAGTATACCATATCCACTGTAGCAAGGACTCTTTCCAAATCAACTAGGACACATTCCAATGCAAAGAGAAAATTTCCCAAATTGCTTTGACTTGGGAAATATATGTTTTTTTGCATCAGAGAGGGTTCTGTTTGATTTGCAATATGTTTTTATAAAAGTAAAAATGGTATGAATCAATCTACGTGAGTGTTTCCTTTTCAGACGATCTAAGACCAGGCATGTGGCAAGTGCAGGTGCAAACGCAGCCGGCTCAGAGCCAACCTTCTGGATGCTTTGTGCAAATTCGATCGCAGAGTTCCATTCAAGTTTACCCTGGCTACGTTCAAAGTGACCATAGTGACCAACCCGATAATGAACCGCTTTTGGGATCAAGTAAGTATTTTTCTCGCTGAGACAATTTATGATGCTGACGTCGTATCGCGTTTGCCTCGCTGACACATTGTGAAATTTTTTAACGCATTGGGTTGGTTTTATATCGTGTACTTTAGCTGAAGTCGCGCTTTGAGGGTGTTCTCTAGCATTAAGTTAAGTACAGCTTTAACTAATGCAATATGAAACTGGCCCAATGTGAACGCTTTGCAACATCTTTCATCATATTCGTCTCTTTTGCATTAAAATTATTCAAGTTTGTATGCAATTTCATCACTCTTGCATTTTGTTAGAACGCTAATTTCGCGAGATACAATGCAAAGGTGACGAATTGTGATGAAAGATCCTTTGCATCATTGTAAAGTCAGCTAGCTTTATTCTGAAAATACGCACACTTGCGTGTTTAGCAAGCAATCAAATTATTGCGGCGACAACGGGACTGATAGGACAGAACCCAGGATACCTGCAGTACGCTCATATCTACGGAACAAATCTGACCATGCAACGGTCGGCCACTTATGAATGGCGTGCCGGCTGCAACTACCCATTCCTCTCGCAGCCGTGGTCATGTCCCGGAGAAAATGGCAAGGCTTCTTCGTTCCAAGTCATGGTCAGTTATTGTTTCATTTAATTCGCTATGAGTGCGTCGGCCTGACAAATGTAGATATGAGTGTATTGAAGATTTACAATAGCATGTTATAAGTACCCATAGACGCATTAACAGTGAAAGTGGTATAGTGAGAAAAGGCTGTTACGAGGGGGAAGCTGCGTATCATCAATCAATTATGCTTAAGTACTGATGTCTGAGGAACTTTGTGGAACTCTCTGAAAGTCGTATTGCGTGAGCTGCTTGACGCAGACTATTCTGGAAATTTCGGCAACTTTCTCGAAATCTCCTCACGAACGCTGATGTCCTATGCGGTACGAAGCGCGATGTGTGACATTTACCCAACGCCCCCTCCCATATTTTCTCGCATGTTTTTCCCCCACAATCACTGCCAAAATATCCCTTCGATCGGCTGTTGTTCCCCATGGGTCAAGAATAAAGGTGATCGAGCTTTCTTAACAATCATCGAAGAATGGACAAAAACATCATGCTTTGATCTCACCATAAAAATACTTTGGTTCAGGCAACATTTAAAATCTTAGCTACGACTTCGCACTCGTCAAACCAGGCTAATTTTTCTCTTAGTATGTATAATTTTGGTTTTGGTTGCAAATGAATGCAAAATATTGGCGGTCAATACATAAGCGAATGCCAAAGACAAGGCTAGGAACGGGTGGTTCACAATAGGATACAGACCGACCTCAGACCGATGAGGCCGATTACAAAGTCGTCAACATTTCTTCTTCAGCATGTCGGCGTCGACCAGCAGGGCTACATGTTCCAGCGTCTAACGCCAGGCAGGTGTATCCCTAACGGTAAGGAGAGCTCGATGCGCCGTGCGCAGAAAAAATAGCGCGTACATTTCCAGTGAACACTTGCAACAACGGTGGCGTCATCTATCAAGGCGTGTGCATCTGTCAGCCTCTCTGGACCGGCAGAAACTGTGGCATTCCGGTGTGCCTCAACGGAGGATCATTGTCGGCGGATAACACTACTTGTATTTGTCCAACGGGATACGGTGGCCATGCCTGCCAATACCGTAAGCTCAACATAAAAGGGGAACTACGGCTACTTCTAACCGAAAATAATCTGTCCTCTATTGTTTTCAGCTATTTATGACAAGCTGGCTGCAAATCATATCTGTTTATATTGTAATTATCTAACCGCTAAGCAGCTTGTCATAGGTGGCTGAAGACAATATGCGGTCGATTACTTTCGACTATAGCCGACCGCAGTTTCTCTTCAAATCGGAGATAATTTAGCCGCAGTGGTAAGAACAGAGTTGTTTTGCAGCTGTTTGTCTGCCGCAGATCCCTCAGAGCTTCAGCTTCGACGGCAAATCATTGGTACTTGTGGTCGAAACGACCGTGCAGAATGTCGCAACTCTCGCGCGAATGCGAGATTTCCTTCCCGGTTGGCTCAACAGCATCACCACTCAGCAGCCGAGCTGGTTCACCAACTTCATCCTGGTCACCTTTAACAGTACGTACATGAATTTTGCTACTTCCATACTTGAAGTTTCCTCATTGGTAAGCACGAAAATCACAACTGAATTACGCAAATCACTGCCAAAAGCTAATAGCTCATTATTTAACTGTTGATTGCCCTTACAAATTAAGAATTGATTATGATTCTTGGCACAAAATGGTCTCTTGCTAGGAATGCTTTGAAGAGGTAGTCTTAATCAAGTACGGTCTACGGTTCGCCGTCTTCTTAGAGATCAAAGGTTTTTGAACAATCATTTTAGATTTCACTTCTTCAGCTTTACAAATCTACTAATGCCACGTTTACTTATTTTCTCATTAGTCAAATCAGTAGCAAACTACGACCAGCGAAATTAATCTTATTTGAGGCACAATGACCAACGCACCGATCGTCACAACAACAGTGAACGGCTTTGTGGCGGCGTTCAACACGTCTTCCCAAGCGATTACGGACTTCTCTTCAACCTGTCAGCAACCGTTGTTCGCAGCGCTAACGGCGGCGCTTCAAGTGCAGGAGTTGGTGGTGCCCGGTTCGGTAGTTTGGGTGATTACGAAGGGCAATCCAAGTGACCTCAATCGCGAGACGGATGCCTTCCTCTCTATCGCTTCTACAAGAGCTCTGGTTTGCTCATTTTCCTTTTTTTAAAGAGCAACTGCGGTCACATCTAGCTGAACAGAATGGGTCTTTTATTTTTTACAGCTAGCTATGATAAGCTGCTTAGCGGGAAGTTAGTTATAACATAAACAGTTATGATTCGCAGATAGGAGGGTGTCACAGGCAGCTGGAAACAATACAGCAGCATTCGTTTATACCCATATATCGTATATACCGACAATTTTGTTCGGTCCCCCAGGTAACGGTATAAACGAATTTCGATGTATACGATATATTCCTCTCAGCAAGAGGTGACCGCAATTTCCCTTTAAATCATTTCTTAACGCTAATGTCCCTGATTCAGGTCAACTTCCTCGTCGTCGACGATGGTTTCCGTCCCTGCGGTCTCGATCCAAACAGCGCTAACGTCGCCCCCATGGTCGACACCGCCGTTGCTAGCGGCGGCAACGCTTTCTTCTTGCCGGTCGCCACATTCACTACGGTAAACGATATTTTTTTCCCTCACCCTTTCGCATCACCTTGCGGTACTTCCTGAGAAGTGACTGATTTCAGAATGCCTTTGTGTAGTGTAGTTTGCTTCTCGAATTTTAACAGATGTCATTCAAATGCTTCCGCATTTAACCCAATAAAGCAATCTTTAAATCACAGGAGAAGTCCAAATCAGGGGCACCTTTTGACCAGCGTTCTAGGAGTTGAACAAAAGATTATTATGTCATCTTGGTCGCGTCCTGGGGATGCGGTAGTTTGAACGCAACAATCTATGGCAATAGCGCTACAGTTTTGTATTCGCGCATTTAATGATAAAAGCAACGAAAATTTGCTCAAAAATATCGAATGATCCTGATATTTTATATGAATAGCGGCTATGGCGCAGACTTTATTCTTTCTATGACAATCTCATCGATATCTCCAACAATTCCAACTGTTTGGATTATCGCTGCGAGACTAGACTACTTAGTAGCCACAGAGTCCGTTCGACTATGTTAGCATGGCTATGGGAATGTAGAAAGTGTGCGCGCAGGATGTTAGGCGACGGCGCGCTGTTCTTATTGAATATTCCGAAAATCTAACCTTTAAAATCAAGAATAGTCCTCATTTATAAATCAAGAAAAGTCTACAATCCAGAAAATTCAGGAAAGTGCTAATACAAAAATACAGATAATCAGATGTGCGAAGATTTTTCAATGAATACGTTTGCAGCACCTGAGCGTCTACATGCCAACGCTATATCAAAGTTCGTTGCTTGATATGTCGCTGAATCGAACTTGCCCTGCGGGCACGAAGTGGTACGCACAAGTGGACGCGAAAATGACGCAGGTGGTCATCGATACATACGCCTATTACGCGCAGATTTCTGTCACCGATCCGACAGGTGAGCTTCCCGCTGTTTGACTCCTTTCTTTCGTTTGATCATTTTCCTCCCTCCTTTTCATCTCTGTTTGTCAAGAAAACTAGAGTTTTGCTTTGTGTGACTGCCCCGAGGGTACGTGCATCAACGCTTTCACATTCCCTCTGAGCGTGTAAAATCTTGGTTTCCATGGCAACTGCATCTTGGTCTACAGTATCGCTGCTAAGTTTTCTCGACTTAATGTTGTGTGCTGACAACCGGGTACACGTACTCTGTATTTTTATAACTCAAATAACACAACTTTATCTTCGGGCTCTTGAGAGACAAGAGGAAGCACAACTCATTTTCAGTAAGCATTTCGCAATGACGGAGTTAGTTACAGTATGAATGTATTCGCGTTGGGGCTCATCTGGGATTTGAATACCCAACATTCAGCAGAACATTTCAAGTATGAAAGTTCACGATATATTCGCGTGAATTTCAGGAAAACCTGTGGTGACAAACGACCTATACAGTAGCCCGATGAACCGCCTGTTGATGTTCTCAACGGAGGGCAACCTGGCGGGTATCTACACGATCGCCGTGTCGTCGCAGGCGCCGACGTGCATAGTGCAAGTGCGTGGAAGCAGTCCGCTACAAATGTTCGTCGGATACACCCAAGCCACTAGCGGCAATGGACAGAACCAGGACGATAGCTACTATGGTCCCGTCGCCAATGGTATATATCATTTCCTTTCGTTTTTTCTCCTCGTTGACTCCTCGTGAAAAAATGCGCCCGGTCCACTTATACTCGAAGTTTGTTAATGAGCTTATTAGTATATTCCCAACTTTTGGTCTCACTTCGAAAACGTTTGGAAGAGGTTTTAGACACTTCTCACTTATTGTCGCATAGTTAGTTTTGACTCTACTTCAACGCTTTGACCTCTGAAAATTCGCCCTTGTCGAAAAATATCGATAAATGATACTTGTTGAGGTTAAAGCCAAAAGTCAGTCACTTTACTGTATGAAGCCAAAAAGTTGGCCATATTCATGAGGAAACAATTTTGAAGGTGTATCTCATCACGATTGTGAAATATTCAGCTCTATCTTTCATAGCTGATTGCATGATCATCGGTAAAAGCATGTTTTGTCATTTTAGTGAACACTAATTTGCTGCTGGTGCACATGAACGGAATAACAAATCACCGCATAGCGAGGTTGACGTATGTGGAGATGGTGTCGCCACGTGCCAACCTAAGCGCGTCGCCAATGATGCCTCGTGCCAACTGCTCGTATGAATACTACTCGAACACTTTCAAATGCCCGGATACGGCTTTCCTTGTCGCCGTACACGGCACTGACGAATTCGGACAGAACTTCCGACGCTTCGTCATCACCTTCTGCGTCACCTCACGTCCCACAAGTAAGCCGTTGGACGTCGTAATTTCTTAGACAGTGTTGTGGGGAGCCGATTCAAAGGCGTGGTCTTATTCAGGTTTTAAGGTCAAGACAACAGTAAGGTAGGTAGGTAGGAGAGAGAGAGAGAGAGAGAGAGAGAGAGAGAGCGGGAGATCAGCTAAGAACGAACTAACACCCAATTTAGGCCACACATTTCGCAATATCAATGGGTTGCGGTAATTAATGCAGTTGTGTTAGATACAAAAATCAAATGAGTTTCAATCTTTCAGCTTCTGCTCAACCGCAAACAACAGCAACCACAGGAGGAGTTGTTACAACTCCTACGACAGTGCCTGGACAGACCACTACGACCGCTGGACCGTCCCAATCGCCTTACGCCGTGCTCAATCTTGATTTGGTCATCGCTATAGATGCTTCGGCCACAATGCCGATGGCAAATTTTAATGAGGTTATTTTGTTTCTATCGTTTGTGAATCTGTTGGGCCATGATCAACTGACGCGGTCTTTGTATTACTAGCCAATCATTACACGCGCGCTATTATATCCAGTGTCTTACTTTAAGAGCCCTCCCCCTAGCAGATGGTTGGACTTTATGTCGTTTTCTGCTTTTCGACCGGTCCAGCCTCTTCTTTCTAATTACTCCAATTCCTGCTCCCTTCCTCCTTATATCGTTCACCCTACCGTTCGTAAATTGAAGAAGTCTCTCGCATTTATTGGCTCCCTTCTCACAGAAAAGTTGCAACAACACATATGCATGTGTATATTTTTGTTAATATGGTCGTTTGACCAGGAGTCATATCAAGGATTATAACGGAGAGTTCTCGTCCCCATCGTCAAGCTCAAAATTTCATTTCTTCCATGTACCCGAAACTATTAAATCCTCGTCCCCGTCATATTCCTAGTCGTATTCATTAATTTGAGTATGCAGGTAGGGCAGTGTACAATGGGTGGTCTGAGGTATTCCTTGGAAAATCGATAAACTTTAAGTTGTATTGCACCAGATCCCTGGTTAAATTTGATGAATATAGTTTCTTTTCTTTTTTGACTCCCCATTTATTATTGGATATATATTAATGTTACAGCACACTCGGATAAACCTAGGATTTTAGTTAAAAACGACACTGATCCGCCTGCTTCTATAAACCTTGAAAATTGTCGCGAAATATTTGCCCTTTAGCATAGCCATCTTCTTGCAGGTTGTGACATTCTTGAAAACTGTGCTGATTCCCTACACTATCGGGCAAGGCTATCCGGGCACTAGAGTGTCGATAATCGATGTACCTGGCGATAACGGCTTCCTCGTTCCAAGCAACACTCTCCAGTCGATCGCCAACAGAGCTAATCTTCTGCAAGCGCTGGACAATGCTAATGAATTCTATGATGGATCGACTGGCCAGCAGTTTGTTGCGTAAGTAATCGGAGACCTCTAAGGGAACATCGGTGTTTGGTGTCACTCGGAATATACCTGCTGCATAGTCAACCCATGGTACCTATACATTTCTTAATTCCGTTATGACATCCGCGCGGTCACGGGTGCATTCTCGTTTAAGAGGCATTAGATCCCATCGCATTTATTACATCCGGTTGTATCATCCCTTCGCGGTCTCCGAATAAAGTAACTGTCGCACACCTTCCAGTCGCCCCCCTCTTATGTGACTACAGTACAGTACCATCAGTAAATTTTAGTCGCGCACAACTAACTGACTGCAAATCATATCGCTTTATTTTATAACTTGTGCTTTGTCTTACTCAGAATTTATCAAGGTTAAAATGGAAATCTAAGATGGAGGTCGAAGTAACTCTACATAAATCGGCGCTGTCCCCATCCCTCCCATCTGAGCACAGTTCAGTTGTGTTCAATTTTCTGATTGAACTATCCGTTTCAGCTTGCTCCAAGAAGTAATTCGACCGGAATTCAGCAGAACCGGCTATCGAGCAGACATTACCAACCATCTGCTACTTTATATCACCGGCACATCAACGTTTGTGATTCTCTTTTGTGCATTTTATCGCGCGCGTAAAATATCACCAGCTACTATCGTACTGCTGCTGGTTAAACTAGGGCGAATTCGTAGACTAACCTCGTAAAATAACGATCTGACGTTTGAATTAGCATTTATTGTTCAAAAATTCAAAATTTTATTAAAATCATCTATTTTCAGTTTCACCGATGACACTGATGGCACCACCGCCGCTGCGTTTGCACAAACCATTCGAAGCCACAAAACATACGGAATCATCATAATTGCTTACAAGGCCGCAACGGTTGACGTCAATGCACTTCAAACTATCGCTGGAGGAGCTGACTGCGTTCTTCAAGCCACAACTATTGATCAACTGAACCAGCAAGGCATTCCCCTGATTCAATCGAAGACATTGTAAGAGTATTCTTCTTTATATATCATTTCCGCTTTTAACTAGACACTTTCCGAGTCAAACTGGGTGTTTTCCAAACCAAATCCGAAACTTTTCTAATTGAATTAGACGCTTTTCATTTATAAATTGGGAAAATTCTCAAATCAAGCTGGGCACCTAAAAAATTTCAAAAAAGAGTTTTATTAGATCTGAAAGTATTCGATTTGATTTGAAATATATCCAGGATCGTTTGAAAGACATCCTTTTTAAAAGCGGAAATGGCATACTTGATTGCTTGTGCCGATTAATGTCAATTTATTTCAGGGCCGGTCAATACTGTGGCATGTGATTTGCTGTGGACGCCAATACATGCCTCGCTCACTTAAATATGGCGGTCCCTATTGCAACGCGTCTTCATACGAAGAGCCCATTAGTAGTTGCGACACATTATTGATGTTAATGCCAATGGTTACCTGTCTAATAAACAGTGGTCAGTAAATTATCAACACTTGAACTTTGCCTTCGTTACAGCGAGCAGTTCGACAAATTATCTTATTTTCGATTCTCCCACAAGTATTTGGGAACTGCTTCGGTGCTGTTGGGGCTCAACTGAGTGTGCATATTCACCGATCAATGTCCAAACACTAATCCAAGAGAGCGGTCGAAACATAACCGTTCGGTCGGCGAGCAGTAAACCACGTGACTGAAAACACGAATCTTAGTTGATCACTGTGACAGCATGGTGTAATATAAACATCAACAATTATACAGTTTGTACTCAATATTTTTCGGTTAGTAACAAGATGACGAGACACGTACCGCAGCCGGATAAGATTGCCTCTTAAAGGCGTCACTCTCCTCAGCGAGACATCACTTTTTGCCAAGAATCAAAATCGATTCTTGATTTATACGTGCAATTATTTGCAATACTATTAGTCTGAAAAAGCCAAAGGCTCCCTTTAGAAATGCTGGTTCGTTCCTAATTACTTGTCTCAATTATTAGCTAGAAAGGGACTGAAATATCAGCCACTAACATTGTTCTAACTTCATCTTAGTGTTCACGTCAGTAGCATGCAGTTACAGCACTTCGCACTACAACTGCAAGCTACTGACATGAGCACTTGATAAAACATTGCTTCGTGCTGCAGGAAGCAAATGCGAGGAAGGGGAAGAATTAATCGAACAAAAGTACTGAATAAATTTAAAGGGTGGAGCGAGCTGTGAGTTGACCAATTTGATATTTTGACTGATAGCTCATGCCTCCTTAAGATTGTTTCAGCGCTTTTGTTCAAAAGTTTTCGTACCTTTCTCGCGTTTGCTCCCTGCAACGCAAAGATTCGTGTTTCTTAAGACTATGAGAAAGTTCAACAAGTTCAATAATGTTAACTGTCGATATTTCACTCCCTTTAGAGCAAACAGCCAGAGAAAGTATATACGAATGAGCCAGGGCATTCTAAAGGAAACCATTGACCTTTAACGTTGATAAGGGATTTTCACTGCATTGCGAGAAAAGCTCGCAGAAAATTTGCTGGATCGCTGCGTCGTTTCAAAGTACAGTGGAACCCGGATAAGTGCACATCGATGCGGCAAGAAAATTTTGTGCACTTATCCGGGTTGTGCAGTTATCCGGGTTCTGCCTAAGTGCATAGTTCTTGACCCGATTTTTGCTCAAATCCTTGAAATAAGCATATTTTATTAGTTATATAGCATTCCCACTTAATAAAGACACCTTCCAAAGCAAAGAGAACCTTTTCCACATCAAAAAAGACAGTTGTCGTATAAATGTGACTAGAAAAATGTCCTTATTGACTTGGAAAGCGTCCCTGTTAAAGCGGAAATGGTATACAAAAACTTTCTTGCCATTTTACATAGCTTCACGAAAAACAAGGTTGAAAGGCGTTTTGATTAACAAAGGCATTGTTTTGATGTACTATACATCATTTGCACATATTTTTGAGTGACATTTAGGTGGGGTCACGCCCTTGTGCACTTATCCGGGTACAATTGCATACAAAAGTTGCACACGGGGCTTGCGAAACATGTGCACTTATCCGGGTTGTGCACTTATCCGGTGTGCAGTTATCCGGGTTCAGATCATGTACAAAACAGAGTACAAAGGTTCGGGGCATGGGGAACGTGTGCACTTATCCGGGTTGTGCACTTATCCGGGTTGCACTTATCCGGGTTCCACTGTATTGCGCTCAAAGCTACTGGGTCTCGTAAGGAATGAGGTTATCGTAAACGAAATGCGTATATTCTTCTTCACATTTCGTTGCGAAAATTTTCGACCGTGAGAAGTTGACAGTTAGAAACTAAACTCGATAAATAGTTTGCTTAAAAATCTTAGTTTGTATAAAAAGTGAATAAAAACCACTGCTTGATTAATCCAGAACTGCAAGTATTTGAAAATGGATGGCAGCGCGACTCCGAATCCGGCAGGTTCTACTCAGGCAGCAAAGCAACAAACCATGATCTATATCTGCGGAGGTAAGTTATTTAGTTAAAAGTCGCAACTGTTTAGGGTTGAGAATAGGCTTAGTAATCAACAGAAGGTACAGTTATAATTTAATTAGAGCCAACTTGATGTTAATTGCTTACTATTTGCCAAATATCTTAATTAACGACGTATGAGATTATGTTCAGAATTGTGGTTTATTTGTGTTCTTTTGAAGAAAAGCTGACAGATGAGGTTTCTTTAAGATGTGTTTTGGTGATATATTGGCGTTTTACATCGTCATGAAAGGCTGTTCAAAGTTTGATGAATTGTCCAATTTGTTTTTATTTTCATAACACTTATCCTATCCTATACGTCTGATCAGCTCAAATCCGTATTCTACTTGACTTGTCACTTATGTAAGAGATATATATTTTAACTTTATTTAGAGTGTCATCACGAAAACGAAATCAGGCCAAAGGACGCCATTCGTTGTCGAGAATGTGGCTACCGAATCCTCTACAAGAAGCGCTGCCGAAAACGTTCGTACTTTGTCGCCTTTTCATCCTTTGCTTTTTCTTAACGAGAGAGTTACACAACATCAATGCCGATTATTCCGAGTCACTATTCTTCTTTTAGATGTATAATAGTGAGATGACTTGTTCGCGGGCAATAGTGAGCAATTTAATGATTGCTTTCCATATCTTATCCTATATATTAGGCTTTTATTGGGCGCAAATGAGGAGAAATATAATTGTGAAAACATTTTTCTGTTTTAGTGATGGTCTATGACGCTCGATGAAGAAAGACGTTCCAAACTGACGTTGGCTAAGGAATCGTGGAATATCGATGATCGATTCTTTGCTGAAACGTCGCCTTGTTGTTTAATTTTTTGTTTCTGGACAGTGTCGTGTGCTGAGCGATGGAATAAATGTGCGCGACTCTTCCTGGCATTTGGCACCACGCCAACACTCAAAATCTCTTACGCATGGAACATACTTCAAAACATTCAGATATGTAAGCGCAACACGTAAAGGACAAATGCGTGCACAGACAGCAAAGCAATCATTTTCTCAATCTACACCTCTACTACAGTCTGGATATAAAGTGGCAGATTAAAGAGGAAAAAATAATCGCTAGAATGAAGAATTCTGCTTTGTGCGCGCCGTTGCAGAAGCTCTTATCTCTGCAATAGTTGAAGCTGTGTTGAGCCTCGGCAAAGGTCGGTTCGCCGCAGCGCAGCTGGTCGTTGTGCAGTGCCTTCTTGAGCTCGTTTTGCTCTGCTACGCTCATTTTACCCATCGCTTCACCCGACGGCGCTAGCGAACAAATCTTGTGATCGTTGTCTAACGAGACGCAAGCTGGCTGCCATTTTTCCTGAAAGCTCACGACTTTTCAAATTTATCCAAAGTTAAGCTATAGGAGCAGTACGCACTCTAGTTGCTCAGTATAATCTGCTAATTTTTGCTCTGCTTTGGCGCCTCGTTATTACCTTCTCGTAAAACGACAATTTAAGATTTGCTGATTTTCCCTCAGTATATCTTGTATACTTTCAAAATGAGTACTTTCAAATCAAACTGGATATTTTTCTTTTAAAAAACTTAACGAGACGTCTAACTGAAAGTAAAACTGGTATATGCAGCCCAAATTCGGTTTTTTAAATGAAAACGGATTGCATGTAAGATCCGGTTATTTTCGAACCTGTTGCATTCGAGCTTTTCGTACTGCATCAGTTGTAAGGGAAAGGAAGTGAATAGCTTAGCTGATT
>NIUQ01003050.1:0-19169 GCA_002796945.1 Plectus sambesii
GTCTGCCTCTCTCACCACGCCCCAGATAGACGATCATATTTCGCGTTCTAGGGCGGATCTATTTCGCGAGCCATGATCTAATCGTTTGCCTCGAAGATAATGCAGTTAGACCATCGCAAAATGACAAAAAATGTTGTCAAAGGACATTTTAACTTCAAAACTTTTCAATCCGGATGAATATGGTGCATCTCACGTTTTAATGAGCCGAAATAAGCTCAAAATGACACTTTTCATGGCCAGAAACCGCTCTTTTGCCTTAAATTATATTCGATGCTTCATTTATACGCGCAATAAATAGTGGAATAATGAGCTATGAAGTTTTGGAGCGATTCGTCTCCTCCAGTGAATCACTTTAACTCTTACTCATGAAAAAATTTCAAGTAGGAATATTCATTTCAACGCCTGACTGCAGATAATTCTCGCACTGCATCAGAAATATCATTCAAATGAAATACCCTTAAACACCTGCGATACCTATCCAACGACAGCAATACAACTTCTACCCTGTCAGCAAATGAATCAAAAACAAAAAACATAAAGACAATTGTAAACTATGCACACAACGCTAGCCTAGTGCTTCAATCCTGTACGAATCGAAGGATCAATGTATCGCGGATATTTCGACCACTTGAAGACTACACGCAAAGAAGGCTACTATCGCGCTAGTTCCGTTTGCTGACCTTTCTTCGATTGTGGCTATTCGATACCGCATGCGAAGCTGGGCGGACCATCGCGGTGTGCCTGGGCGCGGAGCACGATGAGTATGTGTGTGTATCACTCAGCCGAAACGAGTGTGCGTTTCACGCGTATATAAACATTGCGAATCCATTTCATTCCGCAGATTTCCCTACGTTCATGCATGTTTTGCAGGTTTTCAAACTTTCATATTTTTTGTAATGTTTTTAACGCTCAGTGTTATCTGCGTGCTCCCACGAACGGAAAAAGTTGTGCTTTCAGAAATAGGCTGCTTTTATCTGCGTAAGGTGATAACGCAATTGAAGAATTAGAAAAACAGCGGAATTCCTTTCCACGTCTACAACTCTTCGCGGTCCTTACTCACGTGACAGACTTCGTTGGCGATTGGTCAAATGGACCTGACCAATTTCGCAAAGAACAGGCAATACGTAAGGATCATTTTTTATATATTTTTGGGGTAGTATCAATTCGTAACTGAATTTTCAACATACCTAGTAGCGCATCAAAGCTGCTTGTAATCCAACCAAGTGGAACATTCAGAACATTTTGCATGCTTTCGTTAGAGTTATTTCATCTGTTCTGCTCTATCATTTTGTCAAGTCTTGTTACATTTGTCAAACTTACAGTTTGCACTACCGCAAAGTTTTTGCTCTAAAGCTATTCAAATATAACAGAACCTCTTTCAATGCAATTCGAAAAAGTAGTCATGCCCCGGCGACTTTACACGGTCATGTAGAATATATACAGTACGATCGAGCGTTGTCGAGTTCGTCTATTGTTGGTTGAAAATCAAATCACTTGTTTGTTATTTATGTTATCTTTAGGTTGCAATAAAGTTGGACAGCATACAATATAGTTTAATTGTATGTTATATCTACAATTACAGTACACTTTTACTTCAGCTGCAACTTTCATGATTTAAATTTAAAGTCGTAACTGCATGAACAAACTAATTCTTTGGATGTTTTCGTACCGTCAGGAAAACTTACTTTGGCATCTTTTGTGCTTTCTTTTCCTACAATTACTCAGTGGGCGATTACCGTTAAGACTATTATCGGTCGGCTATGCTTACGGTCCTACCACTCGATGATACTTGTGGATTGCTAATAATGTAAGAGCAATTATAAATTCTGAATACGAATTTAATCCTATTTGACGAATAGAACTATAATGGAACGCGCCTCACTACACAAGCTACGCGTAGTTATAGCACAGCACGCAGCGGCAGAAAAAGAATATTCACAACACAGGTAACTAACTGAATAATCGAAGTTAACAAATAGTAATTCACGAGATGTAAATGTACGTTAACATTAATAATCATCAGTACCATTCTTAAAACATGTAATCACAGCAAGTGCATTAGTCTATCAAGCGACGTAATCATATGTTCCATGTTTTAATAACAAATATCGTTTCAGTATTTTTTAAAATTTTGTCAAAAAAATAGTCGGAGAATGTGGCAATACTTGCAGGTTAGCCAATAACAGAGGTCTATGAATACAAGAAAGTCAAGTCCAATCCATAAACCAAGAATGCCACCAAATTCGCTAAAAAATTCGGTGATCGTGTACTTGTAAACTTCTTTGTAACTGAGATATTCATATGAGTTTAATGTGAGATTGATCTTAGCCTCATTATAACTGATCGATTTGTCGTCCCATCTCGGCATATTTTTAAAACTAATGCGTGTGCACCGTGGAACGCAGCTTAATTCGCAGAGATCCGCGTCACTGCTAACCAACAAACTGGCGCAACTTTTATAGTCGGCTAGATGGCATCGAATCAAATTAGTGTTCGAGTGAAAACTCGACCATGTGGCTGGTGAGCATTTGCAGAGACGCTCAATTTTCTTCTGTTGGCATTCGTCTTTGCATGTGTCCATCGATTTGCTCTCGGAGCAATGCCGTACACCAGAGGTCATCGGCATTGCTTCGTATATCGAGGAAATGTCCAACTTTGCTAAGTAAGGGTAAGCAAACCGAAATGAAAGTGAAGAACCGAATAGAAGATTGGAGACAGATTCTTCATTGCTAAAGTCGCGCTCACTGAAATCAATAGTTATGAATTTTTTATTGTCGGAATTCTGCTGATTTAACAAGGATCCTCTATCAAGAAAAATGGATATATAATCCGATTTTGAGCTGAACGTCACTATGTCCAGGGGCAGCTTGTAACAGATCTTATTCTCACCGATGAATGTCGTTTCAGTTATATTCAGAACTGTTCTATTTAATGCTCCGTCGACCTCCTTCACGAAATCGGCTTCAGTTTTATAAATATCTCTAATTTTCTGTCCCAAATTCTGCTTTAATTCAGGAATAGTAATATTTAAGTAGTCAATCAATTCATCTAGATGTATCATAGATGTAAAGTTGTACTTAGATGTTATATTTCTTGATTCGCTTGATGCGAAACTATCGTTGACAGGAAATAGAGCAGAAATAATCTTCTGTTTGCCATGCCTTTCGACTGTATCATATACGATTAAATATTCATATGCCCAATGAATTAGCCATGCAGGCCAATCTTCGCTAAAAAATTCTTCTTTGTCATGAAATGAATTAAGATAAAAATTCCTTGTCATATTCGTATTGTTCTCAAATTGACTGATTTCTTTTTTAGATAGAAATTCAACGGCGCTCAATGGCATGCATAATGTCGAAGATGGCAATTTGATTGTATCATTCATCATTAAATCGACAAGGGATATTGTTTCGCCGGTTTTATACGAATTAATGATATCATTGCTCATGCTCACCGTAAAGTAAAGACCAATCATGTAGCCGATCGCCAGCATAACATGTTTCCCAAATTCATTAATATTAACCTTTTTCATCATGGTGCAAATCTTCAGAACATGTAATTGGCGGTTAAGTTTAGAAATCAATTGTGCAATTTCTGCCTTTTTGACTTTGTCCAAGCTTTTCAGCAAAATAGGACTCTGCATTAATCTTGTTCTCTTAAAGATGAAAGTTAAGTACAATTTCACAGCTGTTACTATAAATTGATAAAAGCTGAAGGTATTAAAACCTAGTAAAATTCCAAGCGTTCCTCCTAACTTAATAATGTATGAGACACCTAATTGCGCCAAGGAAATACTAACAAAGTTTATTCAATAAATAATTAATTAATTTTTAACGGCTACGAAATGAAAAAATTTAGAAAATGTGTACAGTATTATTAAATCCGACAGTAACAGGGGAAAAATTGATTAGTACAACCATTTTGCAATATTTTTTGCAGTATTTCTACAGATTCCTATTTCACATCTTCAAAGTTCTTTGATTTTATGGCGCAATTAGGTGTCCAGCTAGACCGTAATTAACAATTCGGTGAATGTGAATGTCGGTTTTTCTTCAATCGACGCGTACATTCCATCTTTTACACTTAATCTTGCAATGGCAGTATCTTCGTATTTTTGCGAAAGATAGTGCCGGGTCAGATCACTTCGAAAATATTGGGCAGTGCAAAATGGTAAACAGGAATCTTTGCAGTCCAGATCGTCGCTTTCATTATAATTCAGGCATTCCATATAAAGATCAAACGTGCATTCATTCAGATCTAAAGTCGGCTGAATCATCATAGCCCAATATGTTGGCGAGCAGTTACATAATTTTTCTATAAGTTTGATACGACATTGAGCGTGACAATACGATTTGGTCATATTCAGCGAGCACCATTGCTCATCTTTAACCTCGGGCCGACTTGTGTAAAGACCGTCAACACTAATCAATTTTCTCGCTACTTCCCCATAGTAAAATAAAAAGTAGGTGGAATCATAAACAGCCACATTAGCTCCATCAATGTCGAACTCCAAGTTTTTAGGATCTAATAAAAAATCCGAGAGAATTATATAATTGGGCCAATTTTTGTCTGGAATCCGTTGCGGATACGATGTTTTGTTCGTCGAAAACTCCAGCACATCATCTTGATCAGTAAAATTGACTGCATAAGACAGACTGTAGCAAAGTAAATCATCAGTGATGGCTGCCGTATAAAAAGAAGCCTCTTTGACAATATCAATTGCTCCATTGCTATTCGTGAAGGTGATCTTCAATTCAACCATGCGAGCTAGTTCAGCTCCCAGTTTTTGTTGTAGCTCGTTCGCTGTTATGTTCCATTCCAAAAGCTTGGGCAGAAGAATGTCCTTTAGAGATTTGTCTATGTCCATTTTTAACAGTTTGTCTTTACCTAAAATATCTTGTGCATTGAGGATAAATGATATCATGCTGCTGACTTTACTAAGGTACCGGGTTTTCTCGAAATTACGCCCCCCCCCCAAATTTACGCCCCGGGGGGCGTAAATTTGAAAGCTTTCTCGATATTTCGCCCCGGGGCGTAAATTCGGAGTTAAAAGTGTTCGTTCGACAGCACAAAATAGTACTGTCTGCGCAATTTTATCTCGGAATTTTCCCATTGCTATATCAGTAAATATGCGAGTAATACTGCATTTTATTGCGAATTAGCGTAAATATGGTCAATTTTCGCTGCTCCAGGTTGCCCAACTTCATGAAAATAGTAGCTGACGGTAGTATTGCAACAATAATAAGTGTCAGTACGTTTCCAGGCATTTCGCGAAATTTGGCCCCGGGGCGTAATTTTGAATTTCACGTTACCACCCAAAAGCACGTTTTTTTCGTCATCGCCCCGGGGCGTAATCTTGATAAAACCCGGTATGATATGATAGCATATTCTGAAATTTTTTTGTCTGATGATGTATTTTACAATATACATATTTATGATATGAGACTGGTGCTCAGTTTCTCGTGATTTCGCACCATGATTATTTAATGATGTAATACCTTGTCTTACGCTGGACTTTTGTTAAATATGAATCTTGGTCATAATGGACGCGAAAACCGAATTTGCTACATGGAGTTTGAACCTCAATTAAGACACGAAGCTTGTTCATAATATAATCTGACTGGAGCCCTTCTTTTTGGAATGTATGCACTTTCGGGTGGCAAAAAAGACATCCGCTGAGTACCGAAACTGGCAGTTGCGATATGCGAGTTGAAAAGTTGTTGCAAAATGATCACTTTTTGACTTATAAGAAAGATTAGAATGACTATGGCTTGCAGTTGCTATGAGCGTATAAAGATTAGCATATATTTTCAATGCAGGAATTTTAAAAAATGTTTCCCTTGTCCATTTGCCTTGAAAATTAATTTCAGTCCTAACGAACTGTGTGAGTATGATTCTTCTTTGTCAGTTTTTGATTTTACTTTCATTGCACTACGCTAAAATTCTTACGGTATAAATGGAGCTAACTGACGAAGTGTAAAAGAGAAAACTTCGTCTTCCGAAATTGTTTAATTTAGCCCTAAATTACTGAATCAGTGTGATATTAGCATTATTCATCATTATACTGCAGGAAAGGTGATTTAGAAGATCGGAAAGTAATAATACTACAAATCTGAATATTTTCGCTCATTTTATCATTGCGAAATCTACCATCGGAATTGTGACATCTAACTTTTAATTTTTCTTTAATAAGTAAATTCCCTAGCGTTTATCCCGCTAAGCCGCAGTGTCCGCTTTTCGGGTTCTCTAAGGAAGGCCCTTTTCAGTACGACACGTGCTCTTCCGGTCGGCCGTCGAATGGCCTGACACCGGGAGCCCAATCAGAGATTGGGACTTAATTGCCAACCGCGGCGGGGAAACGAACCAGTGTGAGTCCACCCTATGATGCGTTAATGAGCTAGCTCATTAGCCACTGGACCACCGTGGCGGCCTAATTTTTTTATTTTTCTTTGAACATCAGAATTAGTAGCTAATTGAAAAAAATGCATGAGTTCAAAGGCTCATTTTCATCCTGCTCCCTAATATTAATGGGTTCAGTCCGTAATGCTTATAAAATCGCCTGCTCTTTTAACGTTCTTAGTTTCGTTGGGCAAATATTATGATATACTGCATGCCCCCATTACTTTAGATTAATTCAAAATCTAATTCGCGCCCTGTAGTAGTGCCTGCTTCATTTGAATCAATAATATCACCTATAGCCTGTTCAACGCATAATCCAAGTAACTTTGCTTCATTAAGCGCCTTTTCCTTCCTCATGTTGCCTTCCCAGTTGTTTATGTTTACTCTAGTTTCTTTAGAAGAATGCGCATCTGACAGTGGAATAAGTACTAACCGCCGTGGTAGTCCGAAACCGTGGCCAATATCGCGCTGTTTATGTACGCAGTACGGTATGTGGTAGAATAGTATAAAAGTATGCAAGTGTATCTTATAATAATTTAAGCATGCCTGATACATATTATAAAACTTGCGTAAAACTGCCTATAACTTACCGGCTGCTTCGTTCAGTCGCCTCTTGTATTCAGAAATAAAACTGAAAAAAATATTTTCGTTGTTAATTTCAGATGCGGAAAGAATACTGAAATAAAAAAGTCCAATGGTCACAAGCGGTTCGGGCCAAGCTTTTTCCTCAGATATTTGAATGAACGACACTCTGTCGACATTTGATTGTCCAAAGTAATCTTTTAAAGCATTAGGCATGTTTTCGTATTTCTTGAGAAAATGATTATTGTAGTGAAGAATACAAAGCGATGGTGGCGACAATGAAACTGTTCGATTTATGATAAGCGAAGGATAATAAACGGCTTCGTCGGCTAAGTACAAGATGATTAAACCAACGCACCATATAATCGTGAATACGCTACCAATTAAATAAATTACTGCCCAAAACAATTTTTCGAGAAGTTGGA
The DNA here is from genome assembly GCA_002796945.1 of Plectus sambesii. NCBI lineage: Eukaryota > Metazoa > Nematoda > Chromadorea > Plectida > Plectidae > Plectus > Plectus sambesii. The sequence continues at coordinate 7,410 of NIUQ01003050.1, forward strand.
GGAACACGGCTAGTTTGTTTGTAGGATCACCACCATTTGAGGCTAAGAAGAGCATTTTTTGAAGAAACCAACTTTGAATGTTGGTGTTGTTGGTATGTACAGTAGATTCATCTTGAACTGTGACAACACTGCCGGTTATATTCACCTTTTGATTCCATATACGCCCGCCGTGGGCATTAACCTTCATTTTATCATCTAATAACGCGCTGTCCACTCTATTGTTATCTGAACGCCTTCTCCTCTGCTGCACATGTTTTTCTTTCAATGGGTTACTTTCTCTTTTCTTCCTTGATGTTCTCTGCTTTTGACTTTTCTTAATTTGGCGAATACCTGTTACACCAATCTCACTTGCATTTTCTTCATCCTTTTTCTGGTGTCCAACAATACGACTACCAATCTCATTTGACGATGACATTCCATTTTCAATGTTTTCTTCTCCGCTCTTGATGTTGGCGCTTTTCCGATGCTCATCTTCTTCAGAATTATGACCGTTTCTCAGTAAAATCTTCTTGATTAACTTCGTTGATAGAGTGAAAATGCACTCAGTGATGATCACAAAATCAAGTCCCAGCCAGATTCCAAGGGCGCCCCCCAACGCTCCAATGAACTCTTCAAAACTGTTCCATGTGAACACTTGTTCAATTATGACATAATCAAACGTTCTAAGGCTTATTAATAAATAGATATCATATTCTGTTTGAGCTGACAATAAATTATACTCGTAGTGCCATTGATCGCATAGAGGAACGCATTTATCTGTGCATGAATAGGTCGCATTCTCCGCATACTTTTTCAGACATATTGAGTAATCATCCACTGTGCAATTGAGGTAACTGGCTATGACCGCTAAAACTGTTATATTGTGGAAAAATGTTAGATATTGCTACGAGAAATCTAAATTATTCGTCTTCGGCGGAGAATTACAAAATAATAAACTTAACAATATCCCATCATCGAAGAACGTTTTTAGTTGCATATACCGTATTTACGGAATTAGTGGCACACGCTAAAATAATGGCATATTGTAGAGGGGAATTGAAACAATAGTGGCACCATTCACGTATTGACCGGGGTCAGGACTATCTCAGAGAGGATGGTGATGTTGTTGATTGCGATTTGGTGATCTTTTAGCAATTGTGAACTAGAATTTTCTAAAATGTAGCTATTTTATTCATTAAATACCATTTTCCGTGTCCTAGTGATAATGAAATATAACGAGAAGGAGATTGAACTAATAGTGGTACACAGTATAGAGGGGATCGAAACAATAGTGGCACTGTGCCACTATTTCCGTAAATACGGTATCTCAGGTCTTTTACTGTTGATTCAATTACAGCTTTTTCATTGAAAGATAAAGCCTTAAAGTCTTTACTGAAAAAATTAGATAATTTGACAGTTTAAATGGTTCTACAGCCGTAGAAAAAACATGTGATTTTGAAATTCGCAGGTTGGAGAGAACTTAGACGGATCTTGCGTAAAAGTATCATTCAAATATTGCTTTAAGGCGCTCGAAGACTGAAAATTTTTGCATTTGGGATCACAGCTAAAATTCAATCCAACTATCCAACTATCAGCTTGAGTCTCCAAGCTCCGAATTAGCTCAAACATCTCAATGACGAAAATGATAGAATTCCGAAAGATTTTCGCCATATTTAGCAACTTAAAAAAATTCTCAACTATTCTTCCCTCTGACAAATTTGCACTTACTTGTCAAATCGAATGTGATCGGTGAACAATGACAATTCGCCCTGATCCATCCTCTGAGACACTTGCTTTCACACTCTTCCCGGGTGGTATCGGATGAGCACTGAACTTCGCCATTCACATATGGGAGCTTTCGATAGAGCGCCTTTAAGCCAATATCCATGTTAACATATACTCTGTCAGTAAAACGATTGTAATAATAGCCATATGTCTCATTGCGTGTAGTCGCTCGTCGCGGTGTACTTCTGCTTTCAGTGCCTAGGTCGATTGTAAATTCTTGGCACCATGTCTGTTTCTTGCCGTCATCGTACATATTCAGGTTAATTTGCTCTGTCGTACCCAATTGTGTTAGATTGTTTTGGTATCCGATCAAGCGAAAGCAAATTTTATCCATGCCGATAAACGAAATTTTACTTCCCGCTATACATTCTGGCTCAATTTTCCATACAGAGGCATAGAGAAGATTAAGAAGTTGCGCGGGCGTGTTGAAGAAATCCGGAGTCAAAGAGCAAAATTTTCCATCAAAAACACTTTTCAATTGCTCGAGAGTGATGTCAAAGCGTATAATATTCGGCACGAGAATTTTCTTCAGTGCAATCCAGTCATCACTTTCCTCCGAGTGGAAGGTAGAAATTTGTGTGAGGCCAGGCTCCCACGCTCGTTCTGCTTCATATATCATGGCGAGATATTTGAGCAGAGAAAAATAGATTTCATCTTCGTAAACCTGGCTTTCATTAACTTTAAATATGCCTTCAGATGAAACAGTTTCTTCAAAAAATCGATACCAAGCTGACGTATAATTAAAACTAGATGAAGAGTGTACGTTGAACAGCTTTCTTGCATTGATTTTCAAACAAATTGTCATGTTCGGAAGCTGAAAAGGTTTGATCACATTTAGTATTCATTCGGTAGTTCATTCTTTAATGTAAACAGACCGTATTTGCCTGTTAATGATAAAAGTGCGCGCTTACCACCGATCTACAACTTAGCCTTGACAGAAAAATGGCAACCCTTACTTTTCTTGCCTATAATTAAAGGCTTCTTCCTGCTTACCAACTGTCCTTACATAGATCGCTATTACCATTTATAGGCCTATTAATCTAGTGCATATCGGTTCACTGATAATTTAGGGTCTCTATTGAAAAGTTCCATAGTTGTGGAAGAAAGAATAGAGGCACTATTTCAAACAGAGGGGGCCGCGAGCTAACTCAATCATTCTCGTCTCCTGTAACACTTTTAATATTATGATAAAACAAAATTTTACTTACGTATGTGACGTTGTTATTGATAATAGCTTTCATTTTCGTTTTCACTGGATTATCGCGATATTGCTGAATCAGTTTGAACGTCGAAGTGACGGTCAAATAGCTGAACGCCAAATATACTGTTGCCCAAAATAATGTTTTCGTGACATGTTTCACAATAATCAATGGTTTCGTTTTCTTCGGGAGAAAATTAAACTCTCTAATTAATTTATCCAAATGGCTGCGTATCTTTTTTTTGTTGATCACAGATGTCAGTTTCTCTTGATGACGAGATTTCGATATGTTTACCGATTTCGAGCGATTTAATGATTCTTTGTACATCCTCGTTCAAATTTTGGCTATTTGATTGCGCCACCAGCCGCGGATAAGTAAACTTGCAATATCTTATAATGTCGATCAATATAATAGCTTCGTGTTGCCCGTAAGCAGATGAGAAATATAACACAAATAAACTTGCGCAAGTGTCGTCTATTAGTGTAAATTTGTTATGCTGTGTGGGCGACAGATGAAACACGCATTCAATCAACAATCTTGCAACGAAAAGCAGCCGACAGAAAACGTGAGAGCTCTAATCAGCGAACTGCAAACAATTGGCGATAAAAGCAGTGAATTGTAGTCAAATTGTATCTTCTATGACGTATCTAGTCATGCTTCTATGAGCGCTCTAATCATGATTGATAACGTGCGGGACGCCTTCATTGCGCAATGCAAAAAAATTACTTAGAACTGGATTAGCACTATGTTAACAGATTGAAGAACTGCAAACCAAACTGCAGCAGTGGTAATAATTTGCTTGATTTAGTTTTACCAAAATTTCTTTAGTTACTGGCTTTTACCACCTAGCCACCGATAACTCCCCACCTCTGGCTCTCACCGAACATTTAGATTGATCGTCTCAAATGAATTAGGGGGGAAAAATTAGCCGATAGTGTTTGATTGAAAACTGCAGATGAACAGCTTATACACTTATCCAGCTTTGAATATGTCTTAACTGAAAATGCTTTAGTCCTCGGTCCTTTAATGTTTAATACAGCGCTCATGTGGGACTCGTAGATCGAGCGATAAATAATGCTTAGACTTCTAAGGACTAAGATTGAATATTTTCAGAAGGCTTGCCTCTTTAGTTTTGAATTACCAGCCTATAGAGTGAATGCAGTCTTTAGTGATATAGTTTGCTGATAAATTATGGGAGTTAACCTATTCACTACGGCTTATGATTTTCCATAGATTTTCCAGAAAGCTAAAATTTTGTTCAAATTTTTAAACAAAAAACAGAACTACTTTAGGATTAATTCTTCATTTTAGCATTTAATTCAAAGCTGGCACATACACACCTTTAAAAGCAGACTCGTTCGACAACGGTGTTAGGTGCAATAAAACGGAGCTTGTCTTGTCCCAGTCAACTCAGAACGGTCCCATTCAGTCTGAGCAAAGTATTGCAGAGCCGGCTTTATAGAGGGAAATTTCCTTTGAAATGCTAATTAGTCGATCCGTGATAATACTTCTATGATTCTCCACGCTAATAATCGAGAAACATGGTCGGTCATTAGGATTGTGGGCCGTCGCTAGAAATAATATCCGCCCTTGTCAACCCAACAACGGTTGAAATAATTTTGAACAAGGTGCTGCAAAGGCTACTTTATTTCGGGAATTTTCCTTTGCGATTGCTTATAGGTTGATCCGTTGCAATGCTTCAATAATTTTGAAAGCGTAATGACCGATAAACATGGTTGGTCATGAGGATTGTGAGCATTCACTGGAAACGATATCCGCCCCTGTCAATTACAGATCGGTCGGATTCAGTCGTCTGAACGAAGTATTGTAAAGCCAGCCTTATTCTGGGAATTTTCCTTTGCGCAGGCTAATCAGGCGATCTCTCAATATACGTTTCAATGATTCTCAAATGCATAACGACCGATAAACATGGACGGTCCATAGGACTGTGAGTCGTCGCTTGAAGTAATGCGTAAGATGTGCATTGGAAACTGCTAAAATGTGCATTGACTGGGCAAGAAATTTATTTGCACATATCCGGTCATGATTCGATGCAAAATTTGCACACGGAGCTTGCAGATCATGTGCACATATCCCGTTGTGCACTAAGCAATGTGCACTTATCCGGTTTCCATTGTGGTATACTTTGATTTTCTGCCATTTTCGAACCTATTACATTTATGAAAAAAAACACGCATTCCTTTTGTCAGTTTTAAAAGGTTCACCAGGTATTTTGCTTTCACCATTGATGGATGTCGGCACAGAATTATCTGTTCACCCGCGGTATCCCCAGGTTAAGAGATCGTATCGCTAAGCTGCGTTGCGCTACTACCAACGATAATTAAAGTACTGCAGAATGGTTTGGTTTGGCGCCAGATACCGTACAGGATCAATGTTCCTATGACAGTGTGTACAAGTTTAATACACAAACTAGCGTTGCGCCTATCAACCCTGGGTGTGAATTTGCGGCCAAAGCAGAATCAAATAAATTCGTATTTGTAATTTTCCGAGCTCCAATTTTAGTTTGTTGAAATCGTTAATCGGAAATCTCTAATGCCTCTACAACAACGATTATAGCATTATCAGACTCGCTTCAGCACTTGGCCTGAGTGCTGAACAGGACTAGTTGCACTATCGGTTCAGTTATTGGAGGAAAACTGTCCGATTCCGAAATAAGAACAAGAAGGAAGGATGACGCAGTTTCTACCGCCCAATCTACTGGCGCTCTTCGCGCCGAGAGATCCTCTCCCATTCAAGGTCCCCGTCGACAAGCTGCTCACAGAGAAAAAGCGTGCACCTATTTCCGGCGTAGCTGAATATATTCATCTCTTTGAGGTAAATCATGCTCGATCATTTTGATTTTTTACCCTTGCGACATTATTCGTATGAACTATGTGGCGTGATTCTTGGTAGCACTTGCACTTCTGACGAAAGTTATTGTTTTTTCATTTTCTCAGTAATGCGCTTTACGGGAACTTCAAATCAAACTTACCAAACGGAACGAAACAAATAGAAAATAAGCAATTAGAAAGTAAATGCATAATAAAATTGACTATAAATGTAACTATATGAGTTGAAAACTATGCCAGATATCTGTATTTTTGATACTGAGAAACAAAAATGTTCCAAAAGTGAATGCCATTGTGGTAGAAATGGGCTTTACCATTATTTTGCTTGTAGGATCCAAAAGACACACCACCGAAGCCGAAAATAGAAACGAAGGAGGAACGGCGTGAGAGAAAACGACGAGAGAAGGCTGAGCTTCAAGCGTACAAGATTGAACAAGGCATTGCTATGTGTAAGTGGTTTGCATCTTTAAAAGGGGAATTTTATTGCGTAGAGTGCCATATCCTTCATCACAGCAGAAATGAGGCGGTAACTCGCAATATAAATCGATGTTCAAAACTTGCATTCAGTGGCAATGTTATTTAGCTAAATTGACATCAGTCATTCTTATCACAAGATGGCAGGTATCATTATATCGGCGCCATTTAAAATATTCGATCAGTCAAATATCCTAGCATTTTTCCCGTGTTGACGCTGAATTATCTCGTCAGTGCGGTGTATAGTCTAGGTAGAGAATACTTGTTCAAGGAATAATCGGAACAGCTCACCATCTGGCTGTCCGATCTAGAATTGTTACAAACAATCATCATAAGTTATTCGGGTACTTATTCTCTCACTGAATATAAAGCGGGACAAATTAATGTTTGCCTGAATTTCAGGGGCACCCGCAGAAAACACGAGTGCTACCTCCGACCCGTACAAGACTATGTTCATCGGCCGAATCGTAAGCGACTTATGTTGAAATGGCGCGGTATATATATGATCGGCTTCATATCTCGTACTTTGCGGAATTCTCTGGCATTGAGCGAAATAGAAATTATGCTATAGGGGACATTTTTTGATCAGTAACGAGCGTCGAGACCGTATACCGTAAAACGCCAAATTTAGCCTATATTTAGCACGTGGTGCGTCAAGGAAAGTCTCAGGAAAGGCCGTTGTGCCGTTACTGAGTGGAAAATTTCTCCTATAAACTGCGCGATATGAAACCATTGTTATGGGCACTTTGATTCTTCATATAGTTGGAACAATGCCAATCCCGCATGCCAACTACCTTTAAGGTCGAAGCTTGGGTGGTGGGAAGGAGAATCGTCCTCAGTTTGTTGGAGAATTGTCGTAAACTTCCATGTAACTCTGTTTAATTCCCTTTTCTCCAGTTTATTGACTTCAGCTGTACATTTCGCCACCGCCAACTAACTTTCAGTTGCTCTGCAGGAGAGGAAATTAAATTTATGCTTTAGTCGGATTTATTTTGGAACGAGTGTTGCGTGGCCCTCCAGAAAGTTACATCCCTCGAACGCTTTGTTTTAGAACTTTGAAACGACTGAATCGAAACTGCGGCGAGAGTTCGAGACATATGGACCGATTCGGAAGGTATATTTTTGTTTCTCTTAATTTGGCATTACATCATCGCTGTTTGTCTTCCAGCACAGAAATAGTATACTTCATTGATAAATCGCGAATATACGCTGAATTAAATCGATTTCACGTTATCAAATTCAATATGTTAGTATCACAATTAATCGCGTCTATGTTTCGAGTGTAATCATCTTCTATCGGTCTTAGGATTTTTCATATAATCTCAAAACCTTGAAATTACATTCTTTTAAAACAAATTTCTTGCAGATAGTTCTCGTGCAGAAAAAGAATGACGGAAAACCGCGAGGGTACGCATTCATCGAATTCGAAAAAGAACGCGACATGCACGGTAAGCGTCTCGCTTTTGTAATCGCTGCTCGTTTGCTCTACACGAGCGCTCTGGGTGTTCTCGACGGAAACAACGAACACCCCTGCTATCCCCTCCATTTTTGCGGTCGCCATTCACAGCTCTTCTGTGAAGCATGTTGGTCGCATAGTTCCAGTATGTATTTTGGTTTGTGTAGCTGTAAGTAGCTGACTTACGATCTGTTTCTGAAATTTTATCTACTCTCATCCGAAGCATAGGAGTCTTCTTGTACGTCGGTTCATTACATCTTCTCCGAGTGGCTTTCGTTGTCGTCGTCGATGACATCAGAGATCGACTGGTATTGCGTAGACTGGTAAAGTTAACTAACAAACGGCTATGTTTGGCAACAGAATCAGCTCGCCAAGGTACGCTCAAGGCCGCGAACGAAAGTGACCAATATAGAGGTCGTAAAATACCTTGGCAACTTGCCAAATTTGTTAAGAAACCGCAGCCGTTTGTATTGGTCACTCTCGTTGCGATCGTCGGTCGCTTGAACGGGTAGGTTGAGTTGTGCGTGAGCTTCTGCGAGTCAACAGCGGATAAACAACCTCGCTCCTTCGGTCAATCGACACACAATCGGCTTTTCTCTGCGCCTACGGTGGCGCGTTTTCTTTTTCCCCGCTGTTCGTACATTTTTAGCGCCTTTGCAGGGAGTTTTTTGTCCCCTTCTCCCTCCCGCGTTTCATTAGCTTTAATAGTTCAGTTAAATATGAATTGTAGACGAAAAGACAAGACCGCTGAGGCTACGTCCTCTCTAGGAGTCAATGTCATTAAGCTAATGTAAATGTAGAAATTTATTTACACTGAAGCATTTTCATCACACAGTTGTTCGCAATAAGTGTATTGACAATGCAAAAATGTAAATGCATTATACATTACCTTTACTTTTGTGAAATTAATTCCAGGCTGCTTCATATCAGGTGCGCTTTTCAGAAAGGAAACTCTTGATCATAGCGGATCAAAATTTTGCGCGTTATTGCTTCTCTCAACTCCCCCACCCTCCCTTCTAAGGCGTTGCAAAATTTGCGAACAACCCGCTTGCATTCGTTTTTGGCACTTTTTGCCGACAAATCTAAGCGGTGTGTTATTGTTGCAGAACGCCATTGATGGGCGCTTCTCGCTTTTGCCGGTCAAAACGCGCGTACAATGAATGATCCTCCCTTGCTCCTATATATATAGGTTTGTTTGTGGCGAAGAGAAATGTGCCTTGCTCGCTCTCAGTCTTGTTGGGGTAAGATGTGGGTAAGCGAATGACGAGCATTGGTGCTCTTCTTAGGACTAAATAGTAAAAACTTCCTAATCAGAAGATCGTAGGATGCCGTTCAGTTGCTTAACGGGAAACTGCGGTCACTGCATGCAGAAAGAAATGTGTCGTATATTGTTTTCAGCCACAGATGAAGAGCTGCTTAGCGATAAGTTAATTGTAATGTAAACAAGTATGGTTATGCAGGCAGCTTGTTATTGGTTACTTAAGACAATATATGATATTTTCCTTTCGCATAGTGACTAGTGGAGGTCCCCTTTTAACACTTGAATTAATCGTTGAAGCGGGCGCTAGTTATTGCAAAGCGTATGAAGCAATAGACTGGGGTTCTGTTTGCGTATCCCTTAAGTTCGTTTAAAGCTTGACTGATGAAATTCAATAAAGAAAAGTTTCTTACATTTACAGCTAATCTTGCAGTTCTACTATATTTGTCCCAAATTTTCTCTATACCCTAATGAGTCACTCTGTTAGGAAGTTTTTACGTTATTAACCCATTTAGTATCAATTTCGAGACCGTTTAAGATCAAAATTTACGAGAGTCTACTTTTTTGAACGAAATCTGCTTCAAATCCACTATATAGCTTTCTTTATAACACTTTTGTAGTATTCTTTGTAAAATTTTGTAAAACTCTGTAGGTAAGTTTGTCGGGTGAGTAAAGAGCTGGTTAGAGTCAATGTTATTCATTCGTCGCGCTGAAATTTTCTCACGGCTTGCATGTGATTACTAAGAAGTTATATATCATTCCCACTTTGATAACAACACTTTTTAAAAGTGTTATAAAAATGGAAAGAATTTTAGTCCGATTGTTAATTCTTGGTAATTGCAAGGGGAATTGAGAGTAATTCAGTGTGATTAAGCGAATGAAATCATCGAGTTTAGTCAGCTCTTGAAGAGTAAGGCAATCGTGCACCAACGATATGCGACGCTCGGCAAACGGTATTGTTTTGGCCAGGCAGGTAACACGGGTGAGAATGTCATAAGGTTCAGGCGATGTGTAGGATTTCGTTGGGCACTCGATTTTCTTAACCCCTTGCTCTCGAGAATGTACCCTAGATTGCTTTTTACACTTCGTTTGACATGGCTGCTTCGCGGTAAGATGATTGATATAAAACGTTTTATATATGACCTATGATATTAATTTGTCGCTTTTGCATTCAGTTTCGGCTATTTTGCATTGAAATTGAATGCAGAAGAAACGAACTGGGATACAAGAAGGCGTATATCGCAGTCATTGAAAGCAGCTGCGGTAACATTCTCTAAAGCGATGGGATGATGATCGACGTTGCTTTTAAGCTATAGCTGTTTCAAGCAGAAAGTAGGACAGCGCTCACGGTACCGTAAGTTAAGATGAGACGATTAGCTTAAAGAATATGCGCATTCGTTCCCCCACCTCTACCCAGGAAATGCTTGTTGAGTCCAACAACTTGCGAGAGTCGTTGGTAAAATGTCGTTAGCGAACAAATCGTGCGCAACACAGAACACAGACGGTGATTACAGTTTAGACAGCAGTGCTACCCTGATTCATGAGCAACGTATCTGGATGAAATAGGAGACAGCCCTCTCTTGTGTAAAACGGTGCTTATGAATTCTGTTTCAGCCGCCTACAAACACGCAGACGGCAAGAAGATTGATGGAAGAAGAGTTTTGGTGGACGTTGAACGTGGCCGCGCGGTCAAGGGATGGCTACCTCGTCGGCTCGGTTAGTGTCTTCTCATTGGTTCAATCTTTTTTATTACACACCTCTTATCATCATACTTCGTCACTTTTGCATTCCATCTCGTCACAGTAGCGTTTTACTTTTATTCAAAGATGACGTAATGAATTGCAAGGTTCACGAAATTGATGCAAGAGTGAAGAATTATGATGATAGGTGGAGCCCGAAAAGTCTTTTCAAAATAAACCTAAGAAAGTTTTGAAATTATATAAGCAGTATCGGTTAAGTTTGTCCGTAATAACCGATACCGTCAGAAACCGTTTGCTATAAACGATTTCTACTATAACCTAATTGCTTGTTTTGCAGGCGGTGGACTAGGCAACACGCGTCGGGCGAAGACAGTCGGAGGAGAAGGCGACAACTCTGAGCGCCGAACTAGTCGCGAGCCGTCTGCCGGCGAGCGAGGGCGCGGCGGAAGCGACCGCGAACGCGGAGGCAGCGAACGTGGAGGTAGCGACCGCGGCGGCAGCGAGCGCCGACGCAGCCGTAGCCCTCGAGATCGAGCACCCGACCGCGACCGCGAGAGACCCAACCGCGATCGCGGCGGCGGCGGTGGTGGCGGCGACAGAGACCGTGGAGATCGTGATCGCGATCGAGACCGATCCTCCAGAGGCTCCGATAGAGATCGACACGTACCTGATAGTAGATCCGGACGAGGACCTCCTCCTCCCAGAGATGTACGTCTTCACTCTGGCATTTTTGAATTTCCCGCCTTCTTGGTGGTGGATAGTATATATTGCCGAAATATGTTACTCAAAATTTTTTCATCAGTAATAGGCAAACCAAACCGTCTCCTGTGAGGTTTTCCTTGAAAATATTCGTTTTAAAGATACTCTTTAGTTGGCGTTCTACAGTGTCTCCTTTCGACCTTTTATAGTGAGAATTTTCCATCAGTAACATGAAATATAGTCAGGCAGCGTATTAAGCTATGGTTATTTATCGCCTACTTCAACCCCTTTTCGTTGCAGGACCGCTCGCGCGGTGGACGCGACGATAGAGATCGCGGCGGCGATCGGGACGCCGGTCGCG
>NIUQ01003051.1:0-19202 GCA_002796945.1 Plectus sambesii
CATAGCAATTTGATCCTATTTCCGTTTTTGCCGAGCAACTGCTGACGGAGAATCATTAGATTTTATTCTGTTAAACATGGACGCAGTACTTCAACAGCAAAGGGGACAACAACGCGCTATACAATAAAAAGCTCGGCTCGGATTGTTCAATTCACATCTGATCTTCACCGCACAGTAAACATTCAGACGAACCGACCTCAGAATCGGGGCTTTCAGGTGAAAAATATTCGCGAAACCGCGAACTAAAGCGTAACCATCATTGTACGATGCACTATCTAGACAAGGACAATAAGGTACAGTACGACTGCAACAAGATCCAAAACACACTGGCGACGGTAGAACGCTGAACGTTATTCCTTACCCGATATCGAGTTGAATCACAAGGCATTACAATGAACTAAGCGTGCAAACGTACAAAACAAAATTATCATTCGACAATTCGTGACAATACAGTAATATTTTATAAATAAGAGCGCATAAAGGACACGTTAAAAATCGATCATGTGACGGGCCGGACAAAAGGACACAGCCGAGTTGACAGCCTGGCGACCGCGGAAGTTCCTCCTAAGCCCTATTTCACTAAAGCTCAGTCAACGGAATGAGAGATAAGTTGGCTCGGTATCATATTTCGCCATATACAAGCACGTATAAGAAATATAAGAGGTATGAGACGTCGCCAACTTTGCTCCGATTTCAGCGACTGAGCTTTGGTGAAATAGGACCCTGCCCTTAGACTTTGACCAGAGTATTGTCCTAAGCCTAAGGCTAGAAGAGGGGTATCAGCGGTCGGTAGGCAGGTGGCAGTATGCTTCCGCCCGGGCCCACTGACATACGACGCCTTACCAACAAACGACCGCAGAATAAGTGACATCAAGCGTTCGTTTCGTCGACAACACTGAGAGGAGGAAGAAGCTAACGGATATTTAACGATATATGAATGACAGAAACAGTACATGGCGAACCCACAGTTTTTGGACGAGAGCGAGCATGTGAACACATACATACATCACAACGAATTAAAGCAGGTGGTACAAGAGTTCCTCACTGCTCGCTAACATTGGTGCCCGCTTGCGATGGCGACTGTGTCGGATTGAGATTCTGAAACAATATTATTCAGTTGCTAGTCTCGGTGTCATACAAGAAGAGAAACAAAGCAACACCCCGTCACTTTCTCATGGGAAGGGAAGCAAGGGGAGACGACATTTTTCGATCAGTTACAGTTAAGGTGAGCCATGATAAACTCACATCCTGTTCTCTCTACCTGTTATCAAGAACGCACAAAGTGAAGTTTACGATATAGCGACTTTACTGCGTTTCGCGTGCACTTTAATCAGCCCTTTAACTAGAGAGTCGATTTTTGGTCTCACCATGATCAACTAAATACGCCATACTCAAACGTAGACGAAAATTCCAATGCAAAGGAATAAATTATTGACGACGCGAGAAACGCAAACGTGTTATCTTACAACGATAGAGGTAAACCTCAAGGTAAAATAAATTAGGGGCGACCACCCTATCTCTCTCTCTACAGTAAACAAAATCTCGATCGAACCTGTGGTTGCTGTGGCGTAGCCGACTGATTCTGCTGCTGCTGCTGCTGAGCGGCTGCAACCAGGTACGGTAGCTGTGCAACAATTTCAGGCGGTGCAACTTGTCTCAAAAGAGCGTTCTCATTCTCTAATCGAATGACCTAAAAATATAGGTTATGCGTTGTTTGTCACTCATTAAGATTGAAGAAATTACTTTTGCTTCAAGATCGACAATGCTCGACCGCAGCACCTCAACCTCTTCGCGGACGGCGTACGTCAAATGCGTTTTGACTAGGTCCTGAAACGATATAATCAATGCTAGTGTTCATTTGTATGCAAATTAGTGTCGACGATTTAGCTGATACACCGTACACTTTTCGCGCCTCCTTATTACTTCGATAGATAGTTTGCTTATGCACATAAAATATTGCGTAACCACAAAACAACTATGCGAATTTTCAGACAGTCGAAAAATAATGTCTCTAATTACATCTCAGCCATAAGCAAATCAACACTCAAAGATAATAAAGAGGCGCGAAAAGTATACGACATTCTGACCGTCGTTCAATTTGCTTAAGTCGGCGTCACGCGTATTGGCAGAGCACTTAGTCAGGTGCAAAGGGAAGTGTGCTCGTGGTAAGACGCGCATTCCCACTTCATTTTATGAGGATACGTGTGACTAGGAAGCTAAAAGTTTGCTGTGCGTTGCTAAGGTTTAACACTAATCAGAGTGATTCACATTCGGCAGCTTTGATTTTTGTTTTTCAGAGAGAAACTCTAATCACCCGTAGCCGTGAGAGTGTGCGGAGGATTGCTATTAGGTGCGTATGACAAGGCTGCNGTGACGTCAACATATGGGCGCGGCTGATGTTCTGCCAATGCGCAACGACGAAGATTACATAAGTAGTCTTAAGACACGAACCATCGCCTGTTCGATCTTGTTGTCGATCGCGACCACGCTGGGCCCTCCAAGCTGGCTCGAACCCGTCGCGGCACTGAAAACGTCATCATTGTTTAACCGCCGTATTAGCAGGGTCCAAAGTATCATTCGCAAACAGTCCATTCACGTCATGCCCACCGTAGATTATTCTTGGCTTAGTCCACTCATTCAGAGCGCTATTTTTAGCCGATGGCATAGCAAACATTAAACACCACTCGAGTCAATCAGCGTTCAAACAGAAAACCGGCAGTTTGAGATACAGCTTTAGAGCATGTGTACTCAAATAGTAAAGCCACAAGCACAAAGAGGCACGTGATAAAGTGCGCCGTCAACATTATCAGCCACATTTTCATCAACATTTTTAAGCGGGCACGCCTTGAAAGCAAAAGGGAATGCGCACTTTTTGGCAAAGAGGATCTCTTTGGAGAAGATGGGCGAGGCGTACAGGAGAGCTTTAGGCATCGTTGGAGCGGGCGAACTGCGTGCAGCGAGTGGCGATGCACTGGAATGAATACGAACTGGCGAAAGAGAGCGATCCAGCAATGCCGCTGCGCAGGGCGGCAAAAAACACGGCGCTGTTCGGTGGTCGCAAATGGGGCGGCGAAAGAAGCCGTAGGGAGCGAGAGGTAGAGAGAGGGGGCAAGGCGACGAACAAGCGCGGCGACTGCGACAACCGCTATGAATGGGCGGCCGCCAGTTCGACGCCCCAGTCAGACATAGCAGAATACAGCAAAGCAGACCTTCGTCGCGCCACCTCGGCCGCTCATCGATTTTTCGTTCCGCGCCATGCCGCCTCCTCGGCACGCGCTGACCGTTCGTTGCGTGCGATCGACTCGGCACGCATTACGTTCTACCGTTCTTCGAGCCGGCGACCTCCCTCCCCACCACCTTACAGACCCATCGATTTTTACCCATCCCTTACAAATCCATCGATTTTGATCAGCTGCACGCAGGCCTTTTCATTTTTGGCAAGCCAAACGCGCACAAACTGGATTGCGTAACACTCTCACTACGTGTTCAGCCCTTTCGCACCCAATGCCACTTTGCATAAGGAAGTCGTGCGTCAGAGAATACTAATCAAAAATCAAAAACGCGCCCGGATCCAAGCGATCGTCAACCAACAATCATCAATGGTAGTTTTTCAAAAAGTCTCAATGACATTCAAACGCGTCACGGCAGGAAATTGAAGATGAACAAAAATACATCAATAGAAGAACAGATGAGGAGAGGAGGAAAACACAAAAAAGCAACTGAAATGAGCGTCCAATTCACCTTATGTCATGCATCGCGTGGAGGACGGCGATCGGCGTGCTGTGATAGCTGAAGGTAGACTTGGACAAATCGGACAGGGGAGTGTTTGGCGGGGTCATGAAGGGGGTCGACATGGAGGACTGCTGTTGCTGCTGCTGTTGGTGGAGGTAGAAATGAGGCTGATGGTGCGACAATTGACCGAGGCAAGAGTCCAATTCCTCAACTGACGCCATGCGCGCGATCTTGTAATGATTGGGCCAGTGGGCGGGCGGAGTCTGATGCAACATCACCATTTTCTCTTCCACGATGCACGCTCACTTAGCGATTTGCTTTAATTAGCACCAAGGTTCTAGAAATTCAGTCCTGATCGGATTGCAACGGCGAACGCGCTTCCACCGAATGCTTCCACCGCCGCTGCCGTATTAGCCTACTGACCGCGCTAGAGACACGTCGACCTAGAGGCTACACACACGCCGACTGCGCGAGACGATTCAGAGGTGAACTGTCGGCGGAAGGCCAACAAGTTCCACTGACTGACTATTCGCCAGAGTGTGTCAACAGATCAGTGAGGGAGGATGCGAATGAGAGCACCACCAGTGAGCGTCGTTTACCAAGTTGACAGGGTCACAACGGCTCCCTGCGCGTAACCGGCGCGCTCTGCCACTCACTATTACGCCTTCTACTGTTCCCTAACGTCCCCTGAGGTATAGAGCGCGATTCGACTTCCGCCAAGGCGAAATGCGACAGACATTGAGTCTGTATCACTGCCGTGACACTCAATCAAATTGACATAAGTGATCGAGAGGCGCGGGAGCATTCTCCCAATTTCGATCGGCCTTTTCACTATCCCTAATGGATCGCGCGAATCGAAAAATGTGTTAAACGCCTAATTGAACGCCAATTACGTAGATCAAAGTGGTTGCGCTCTTCTTCCCTAAGCCTACAGCTAAGACATGCATAAACAGATCAACACACATCCTATCATTAACTACCGACTTCTTAGAAAAAGTAGCTGGTTATGTATACTCGACGAGCACTCGAGAAGCAGTGCTGGAAGGACGACAGGCTTGCTTTTGCAGGGCAAACAAGCAGTATCTACGGACGGGCGGCGATCATGGCTCAACGGCCGCGTATCGACGACTGAACAAACGGACTAGCTGACAGAGCGCCCACTCGAAGCGATCGTAATAGCAATTGTTTCCCTGCGAATGCCTACGAACCGGTCGCGACACGCAGCTAGTCAAGAAACGGCTGCTTATTTGCGTTGGTGGCCAAACGAACCAACGAACGGGGCGTCCGATTCACGAGCGGCACACAGAAAACTGGTCAAAAGAGTGCGCGGTCGGGTCGAGGCGCGTAGGACGCGCAGCTCCGCAACTCTTCCCCCCTTCACCCTTTGGTCCGCTGCAAAAAACAAACGGCCAGACGGATCGGCGACCGATGACTAACAGCGACCAACCGCATTCAACTTGGCCACAGGCGACGACTGAATGGCGACGACTGAACGGCGACGAATGAACGCCGCCACCGATCGTCGACGCCGGTTGTCGTCGCACCACCACCACCTCACCGGCCCCGCCTGCTTGTATCAATGTTGTTGACAGGTTGCGTCGCCCGATCGTCTACGCCACCATGCGCTATCTATTGTCGACTCGGCTTGACGACCGGACAACCTCCGTGCGATCGCTAAGGTTAGCGACAGCGGCCGCGCGATCTCTGTGCTCGCCGCTAACCGTAACGGCTCAAAGCGCAAACAAACGCGCTTAAGTCGCACGTCGACATCTGCGTGCTCGACAGCGAGCGGCTCACATGCGACTGCGAGCAGCCAACGGGGCGTCGAGTTCACCCGAACGACGCGATTGCTGGCGTCGACAACAACCAGCATGTCTGCGTATCAGTGAGAAAGTTCTGCATCAGCAGTTCGCACCAGGAACCAACAGTGACGGCGTAAACAAGACAAAAGCTGCGCTGATAGTGAGCTAAATTTGGCGAGTGACAAAGTTCAGTACCGCCAGTACCGATCAGCTTGCGATGCACGTGCGCACTGACAACCCGCGCCGACAACCTACGCCTACGAAAAATGGCGTTCATTCAGTCATTCAGCATCCGCCGAAAACTACGCCCATCTTTACAGTCAAGCGAGCACAAATATAGCATCTGAATCATGTTCATTGGTCGTTCGCGCCACTAAAGTACATGTAAAAGATCAACCAACGCACTTTCTCTAAAATAAGCTTTCCCCCTGTGGCAGGTATTCAAAAACTTGCGAAACTGCTTCTATCGACGATGTTTCAGCGCACATGATATCATGCATTCAATCGTTGCATCTATTTCGAATTGACATGCATTGCCTATAACTATTTTTCTACGAAGTTTTGTTGCATCATTTCTGACACCTTTTTTGACTTTGAGGGGGAAGATATTTTCAAGAAATCTAGTAGAGTTGGGCAGTGAAATTCGACACAGCTGGGAGGAGGTGCCTGCCGCCGAGAAATAACGCGCGGCGGTCACTTCGACCCGCGCATCTGCGAGCCGCCGCATCGGCTACTCGCCGACAGTGCAGCCGCGCTCGGCGGTACCAGGGTAGCGGCACTGAAGTGAGCGCCGCTTTCAAGGACCACATGCCACATGTCCGACCAATTACTATAAATTAAATTAAACATATGTGACCGTGCGCGAGTGCACACTGCTCGTAGCGAATTACATCCATTCGTCTGGCACGGAGCAAATCGGATTAGCCGATCGTTTCGATGACTGTGGACACTCTCGCGCCTTGCTTACAAAAACAAACTCAAAGAAAACAAGCTCGGCGAAGCGAGGGAGGCTAAGCGCCCTCGTCGGTACAATCTAGCGCTCATCGAAAGACCGTTGCGGTGACTGGTCGGTTGGAACAACGGTCACGCGCTTTGTAAATAGATTATGATGCAATCTGACGGGCGAGCCGACGGCGGCGCGTCTGCGCCGATCATAATTCTGCTTCTACGCTGGTGCTGCCGAATTTCATTTGCATGTGATTCGTGGCAGATGGGAATTAAGCAAACAGCCCCAGCCGAACCCGGACAGAGCGGCCCGGAGCAGCGCTGGATCTGGTCATTGTTTAAGGACATTTCTCTGCTTCCGTCTTTTGTACTCTGCACATGGTAGGGGGTGAAATCAATGTAACCTTTGACTGAATATTAAGCTGATGCTACATTGATCCGCGTTTTACTGTAGATTAAAAGGGCAAATTGTATGCTCAAAGAATTCTAAGCGTTATCCTTCTAAAGCACGTTAATCGTCACTGGTTCATTCGCACCATAATCGTTGCGCATATCATTAGAACGCAAGTTCTATTTCAGTTTGTTTTAAAGCACTTCGCGCCGAGTTTGACATTGAGTGATATTAAACTTGGTGATACGCTTATAAAACTAGCCTATTGGCATACCGCATAATAAGCGATAAGAAGAGCACGCGTTGGGAGACAAGGACTCACGGACGCTCAACTACAACGATTACCTTTTACAATGAGCGTTTCACAAAACAGTGCGCTCGGTGGGCTAGGTAATAGTATAAAAAGAGATACATCTCTCGCAATAACGCTCCAAAACGATGACAAACTATTGGCAGAGGCATTTCTTTAAAAATCGTCAAAAATCAAGCCAGAGAGAAAATATAACAAAGGCGCGAAATGCCTTATAAGGTCAACGCTGAAACGACGCGCCTCAAAGGGCAGAAATGAAACGCGCCACGTAAGAGATGAAAAATATCAGAAGCTGATGCAAACTCTAAAAAAAGACAATCTTGGGCTAAAAACGAAATCAGCGAGCGAATGGCAGAAAGAGAGAGAAAACCGCGCTGTGAGAAGGAACACCAAAGAGCCAAGCCGATCGGCCAAATAATCGATCATTCAGAAGAGGTAAAAACAGATTTAAACGAGAACTCCGTTCACCTCTAGCTGAAAACAATCTACAGCCGTAATTTTTTAATCAGTAACTGAGTATTGAAGGAAACACTGTAATACGCTTAGTATCGACATTGAGCACGTTCTCTACGGCGTTCACACTATTAACCTTTTTACCGCTACGGGACCAATATATTATTTTCTCATTTCTGAAAAAGAAGTGACGACGAAAACCTATACTGTTTTCAATTAAATATCGCAAGCTCCCTGCGAACCATATCTCTTTATATCGTAAATAACTTATCGCTAAACAGCTTACGACACGCAGCAGAGTAGGGAACATTATTTTCAACTAGAGATTAGTGGAGTTGCCGTTTAAAAGAGGCGAGCAACGCAGCGGGAGAGGGCGGGCAGTACGCGGCGGTTGTGGGAGACAGTGGACAGTGGTCAATCAAGTCCCACAGACCTCGATCAAATGGCCGACGCGACTCTCATTACATCAATGACACAGAAACTTCAAAGATCAACACCAAGTCGCGCAACCGTTCTCCATATTCCCACATTTCACATCTCACTTCCCCACACACAACACTGTCATTTATACCAGTCGAACTGCAGTCGCATACAAGGCTAGACAAGCGCCTAACACCACTACATTACATATTTAATCTCTACCGTATATCACTATACAAAATTTAGCTCCTTGCGCTAATCAAGCATCCGCGCGTGTATAGTCGTAATTTCATAGTCAATAATAGAGCCGAAGGGTACACCGTAGCAGGCTTAGTGCGGAAAACTAAATTGAGCATATTCGCTACGGGACCAACAACTTATTTTCTTGTTGCTAATTAAGAAATGACAACTATAAAATGCGCCATAGAAATAAATTACGACTTTAAAAGAGTTCACGGTAAATGACATATTTAGTACTGGTGTTAAGCGCTTGTCGAGGCCAGAGGAAAAAGGAAGCGATCCGTACCTTGTGGCGTCCAACATGGTCATAGTGGTGCCGTAGGAGGTTGAGGTGAGCGAAGAAATCGTAGTATTAACGACGGTAGCAGGCAGCGACGGACTTTGCATGGGAGGGATGGTACCAGGACGGTGGAAATCGGAAGAGCCGCCGACAGAAATGTTCGGCGGTAAAGAGGCGATGGTGATTGAGGCGGCTTCGAGAGTAAGACTGGAGACGGCGGATGGCGCCTGCGAGATGCGCGGAGACGACTCGTGCAGCGCCATGGAGGTCACCATTATCGTGCTCGTTGCCGGGTGCTCGCCCACCTCGCGTGGGGGCGTCAGGAATATCGGCTCCTCTTGTACGGCGGCCGCTATAAATATACTATTTTACTATCTTCTTACATTACTTTCACATTTTCCCCTCAGGAACACGATTACGGTATAAAGCATTACTATCCGCGATTCCATAGCCCACACTTTTCGATCAGTAACGAGAAAATGAAGTTTTGGTCTTGTAGAGATAAAGGTTCGATTGTTGATCGAAATCTTTTGACTATATGTACCCCTTTCCATTACTACCATCCTATTTATTATCGTAATCATATCGGTTCTTAAATATTACGTGCAAAATATTCCATAATCCCAATCTATCGAGTTTCTGAGCACTTTGCCTGATTCAGGCTTCATCGTCTCCAAACAGATTGAAAAGTTATGAATATGAATCAAACAGGCACATGGGGAACATTGCTCATTGCCGAGCAGCCCTTAATAATTGGTGTTAGAATGATAAAAAGCAACAAGAGAAACTAAAAAAGACGAACCGTTGGGAACCAAATTTTCGGCTCTATCAGCTCGAGCGTCGAATTCGAGGATATCGCGTTCTTCGCGATTGAAGGCCGGTGTGTCGGCGCTGTCTTTGTAGTCCCAGCACTTCCACCGACCGCGCGAGAACACTCCCGGCATTGGCACAACCTTAAAGCAAAGAATTGTACATCATTACATTTTTCATCGATAATTATGGGAACATGATGTTTAAGAAGATTTAGACTAATCGTTTAATTAATATGGGGATATCGATGAAAGATATATTAACATCAAATAAGCCAAATACACGCTCGAATCCAGCCCTTGTTAATAATTGAACATGGAGACAAAAAAATCGTAAATATTATTCATACTTTAAAACCGGAAACCAAAGCTAATAGAAAGTTTCGAAAGCTAAAATAGTGAAAGAGAGGAACGAAATATGAAAGAAATGACCTGGAACTGTCGTTCTTTGGGTTTGGCGGCGATGGCCACGCCGCCATCGGTCTCGCAGACCATTCCCATCACGGCGAAATATCTTCTTGACCGCGGGGTAGAGCAACTACCGTTTTGCTACCAACTGCAACTGAAATCACACTCATTTAAACATCATCGAATCAAACTCTAAATCATTATATTCCTACTTACCAATCTGCATTAATCCAACAAAATCAAACCAAAGTCGTTTGCGACCTTTGGGACGCAGAACGAAGAGCGAAATGGTAATAAAACCGCTCCGTCGACTCTACTTTCCCTTTTAAATTCCAAAATAATTCTTCATCGCTAAATTATTGTGGTACTTAATGCGACAGGTTTTTTCTGGAAGGCGCAGCAACGATGCCACGCCCACCATCAGCTTCTTCAACTATTCGCATTCATTACGTGCGGTGCTCGAGCTCGTCTCGATATACCGTAATCTCCATTGAGTAGCGTGTAGCGTATGGTATATTGCAGTGAGTTTATAACGCATTGTGCCGGAAATACAATTTGATAAAAGGAACTGTACCACTACCATCTGGAACACTGGAACACTTGGAACTGAAATCGCTAATTACCGAAATTAAAAAATCGAATTTTCGGCTCCCATACATTAATGAGCGCGTGTGATGAAGAAAACAGGAACGAGGCCAAGCGTTACCGCGCTCTAATGATAGCCCACACATGCCCTATTCGAGCCGGTTAATCAAAGTAAGAAGGGCAGCGTTATCGACGTGATTTGAAATAAGGATATTCTCTTTCATAAAATGTATTTTCTAAATTGAAATATTATATAATGGGGCTGAAGAGACGCTGCAAGATGCGGGCATCTTTGAGACATAAAATCGGAAACGGGGACAAAATCAGTTTTCGGGCACGGGAACGGGTAATCCCCTATCCCCCGTTTCAGCCCAACTCCGGAGCTTACTTTTTGAGAAAATGCTGCGCAAGTGAGACTGTTTTGTGCTGCTGAAACAATGCACTTCACTTGAAATGTCGTTTTAGAGCAAATTTTCGAGAAGACTTCAAAAATAAGCTCCGGGCCTATTTTCAAGAAACTTCGGCAGTACAGCACATTGTACTTGTATAGCAAGTATCGCCATTATTTAGCAGCTCGCGATCAGGAAACATCCGACCTTCTACATTATCCTCAACGTTAAAAATCATATTATATTTCCTACTCATTTTCTGCATACGATGATACACTTACATGTACATAATTAGCATATAGGCAGATAGGCGAAACTTGCTTTTTATCGAAAACAGCTATCTCTTTCTTGTACGGAATGAATAATATTTTGGTACAGTCATTTTTCCGAGTAGACGGACTGATGCCGGCATGATAAAGCGTGCATAAAACTTGACCGAGCACGTATTCCCATCATTAAACCTATTAGAAAATTTGCTTCCGTCATCATTTACTGACTTGTGCGAAATGAATAAAGAGCATGAAGATTGCGTAAATCCCAATGAAAAGTTACTCAATGATAACCGTGAATATCTAAATTGCGTCGCGCCTATTCAGAATAGATTTGAATACGAAGCCACTGGTGAAAAATTTGAAATCAAGTCGAACGCGCTAACTATCATCCAGGTGATTATTCCTTTCGTGGTTGTGGTCTTCCGAATGTCTCTATACTAATTATAGTATACAAAACGACGCAGTAAGTTTTATGCTTTTAAGAATAGGCGCAAACGCACGGTTTAGAATTGTTTATCCTGCCTTTTCCTGTTTTTCTTGTTCATCATTACTGTCGAACCCAACATTGATTATAATTAAGTATTGGCTGAAATTTACTGCTAGCTTAAACGCTTCCTAAAAGAAGAAACGAAATCAGAGCAAAATGCATTATTTTGTTTTAATTGAATAATTTCGCTGAATAATTTGCTTCAGCAGCAAACTTGTTCATATTTTCAAAGAAACTTCATTAGACAACGAATTTATTTAGATTACTTGATTAATTAGCTTCGATGGAAAGATTCGTGAAGAACTGCCCAGTAAAGCATCCTTAAGAAAACTCATTTTTCAGGTTATTGGGAAAGGTTTCTTCAGTGATGTCTACATGGGGATGCTCTCTTTGCCAGCCGGGAAAATACCCGTGGCAGTCAAAAAGCCGCAGATGGATACGGGCGCAATGAATGGGGTAGATAATGAAGCTATTCTTAGACGTCAGATACAGGCGCTAAAAGACGAGCTGAGTATATTTGCTCATCTTCAATCTTCGTCTACAGACGGGCATGAAAATGTTCTTAAACTTCTGGGAGCCATCACGACTATTAAAACCGACTTTTGTCTCTTGACTGAATATTGCGAGTGCGGAAGCATGGATCGTTTCCTACAACGAAAATGGAAGAACGGTGACTTCGTGGATGAACTTGTTTGCGAAGCAAACGTAAATGAGTCAGTTTGGAAGGTATGAAATGAGAGTAACTAAGCTCTGAAAATCCTTCACATGAGATTAAAATTAACGGTTCTATTGTGCAAAAAGAGTAACACATGGAGTCAGTGCGATTGAATTCCATTTATGTGAAGGAATTAAAAATTGAAATGACATATGACCGAAACCATAAAATATTGCAAAATAATGGTATATTGTAATAAAAATGTCTGAATTAAATTGGCAATGTACACATCGCCAAAAAATGTTAACGTGTGCCGTCATAATATAAAAATGAAAATTCGTAAACATCCCGGACAGATCTATTTCAGATTCAGCGTGATTCGAAATGGGAAGAAGATTTTCGATCTCGACGAAAGAGCGGTTTGATCACAACGAGCGATTTATTGTGGTTCGCACTGCAAATTGCAAGAGGGATGCAGTTTTTAGCGACTATGAATGTAAGCGACATTGTCCTTCATTGCTCAAGGGTAATGGTGGAAATCAAAGGATAGCCATAAATATCACATATTATGGTGGGAAAATGTGCTTTTACCTTCGTAGAATAGATCCTCGAATATGAATTCTGGCCCCTCGATTTTTTTGTTCAGTCTTCGTATGTAACGTCGATAAACTGTTTTGATGTTTTAGGTTATGCATCGAGACATTGCTGTTCGTAATGTTCTTCTCAAGTTGGATTTCACTCTAAAAGTTGCTGATTTCGGCCTGTCGAGAAAACTGAAGGAGAACGATGATGCATACTATGTTGGGAAGGAGGGAACAGCTCTTCCAATTCGATACATTGCTCCTGAAACACTAAAATCTAGTCGCTTTGCGATTACTTCTGAATACTGGTCATTTGGCGTTGTTGTCTGGGAGCTTTTCACATTTGCCGAACAGCAGCCATACTCCATGGAATTTGACAAATACGAAAACAACGTGCACTTTTATGACTTTTTAGCGGAACATTTGTCGTTTGGTCACCGTCTTTCAATCCCTGAAAATGTCCCGCAACAAATGTGAGTTGCTAAGTAATGTTTTTTTGTGGAAAGGCTCATATCTCTAACAAGTGTGAGTGCCGAAGTAACGAGTTGGAGTGGAGAGGGAAGAATGTTGAAAACTAGGAGGGACTCTCCCGTCCCATCATTGAACCGGTACCATAATCATATCCTAAAGTCAGGTTATTGATAGCGATACTCAGCGCTATGCTTCACGACGGGCTTAAGTAGCGCATAACATAAGAATGACTTGGAACACGATTATGGTACTGACCCATTGTCGCGCCCCTGACCTTAAACTCCTAGAATTCCTTGAACATCCTCTTCGTCCTACTAAAATGTAGGGTGTTAAATAACGGCGATGAATTTCTTACCTGATATCATTTGCGATTGTTGTTTATTAAGAAATCGGCCCTATTAGAGTAGCGAGATTGCAATTTACTAACCGATGCTTTGGCCGTATCTATCTAATGTTCATTTTTCTCATGTTTCGGCAAAATTTTGTTGATTTTAGAAAAAGCCTTCTTTCAAGATTGTGGCTATCAGATCCGAAGCGACGGCCCTCATTTGAAGTATGTAGAAAAGTCATCAGACAAGAGTTGATGCAGTCGTGTCCAAATGTAAGAAAGCGATGCTAATGTTATTTTCATTTTTCACTTATTATCATTACTTTGTAGCTGCGGGTACTTTGTCAAGGTTCATGATAATGTATACTATTTTAGAGGGAGGTATAAAGTGACTAGCGACTCTTATGAATATATCCTGCATTCTAGTGAGCATCGGTTTATGAAAGTGCATGAGCTGTTCGCAGTTTTGATTTTCGTTTGAAGCTGCCAGTTTGAAGCAAAACTCACGTATTCAGAATGAAAGGAATGTAAAATGTTGCCTCTAACTGAACTTTTTTCGCGAGGATAACCTCAGTGTTGCAAAAGAAAGCTTCAATAAAATTACTTTTAGATATTGTCAAACGAGAAAGCGTCCCATCATGCATCGGAACACTCTTTATTTCGCTTTGATGACAAAGACATAACTGAAGACGCATCAAAAGCTCTGGATTACAAGCAAATAGCACTCAGTACCTCGAAACTACCTTCAAGAGAAATCCAGCAAACAGAAAATCACGAAATGCGGGTGCAAAAAAACATTAAACGTCGAAATGTTGTCAGTGTAGGATTGCTGGCTGTTTTATTGATTGCGATGTTAACAGCATTGGGTTACACGGTATTCTACACGTCGCTTTTTGATAAGAGAAACGTTACATCCAGCCCAAGCTCCAATCCCACGAAAATTCCTCCAGTAATAAATAATACAAGTATGTCACATTCTCTCTCAGTAAGGAAATAATTAGACTGATAAAGTAGAACGTTACATGCAGTTATCCTAAACGAAATTGCGTCACTATGCACTTCAGTTTTTGTTTTGCTAGAAAAAATAATTATTGAATTTGGTTATGGCATTGTCATAATATGACCATGTTAACATAAGTACTCATATTCAAGCGCGTTATCATACTCCTAGGCGTCGCAGGCAATTCGCTCCGAAATGAGTGCTTATGTTTGCATTACTATATCAAGACAACACCATATCCAAATTCAATCGTTAATTTTTCAAATCAATACCCAACATCTATATTTTTAATATTAAGTTTCAGCTCAATTGAATTAATGTGGACCGAGTTTTTTAGAAACAAAATTGCATCATTGTTCGGTTGTCATCGTGTAAAAGAAAAATCTCACATTTTTTAAGTTTACATAGAATGACGAAGAATGGACCCATTTTAAAGATCAAAGCAGAAAATCTAAGTCAGAAAAAGCTCTATCAAAAGCGGAAAACCGTATTAAAATTGGTTGCGTTTTCATGGAGTCGCAGTTGTTTAAAGTCTGATACTTACTTTTGACTCATCCTGTAGTTCTCATGCTTCCAACAACGCCATAGAAGATACCTAATTCATGCAAGAGCGGTTCCGAAATTTAGACTATAATAGGTCGGTATCATAATTTGTAGGAACGAATTCGAAATTTTGCGTAAAGTGATCAACATTTAAATTACAACTGGTCGTATTGCTTTTGCGGGTTTTTTCATTTTTCAGAAGGAGTATTTCATATAATATTAAACATTTGCGAATATTACTAAATAAACCTAAATGTTTTAACTTTGCTTAAACACAATTGCGACTACAGCGTGTTATGTTCGGCAATGTTCGACCGAAAATTAAAATTTCAAGTTGTTTAAAAGAAATCGATTTGAGCGTTAACGTTATTATAACGTTTATTTTCTATTTTTTAGGCGATCCAGAACTTAATGAATCAGCCATTAAAGACAGGATCGCCGCTAAAGAAGGAGATATGAATGCGCAATTCAGACTGGGAAAAATGTATGACGAAGGCAAAGGCGTATCTCAGTCACAAGAAGAAGCTGTAAAATGGTACACACTATCAGGAAAACAAGGATATGTATATGCGCAATACAGACTGGGAGAAATCTATGATAGAGGCATAGGCGTGCCTCAGTCATATGAAGAAGCTGTCAAATGGTACACACTATCAGGAAAACAAGGATATGATTATGCGCAATATAGACTGGGAGAAATGTATGACAAAGGCATAGGCGTGTCTCAATCATATGAAGAAGCTTTCAAATGGTTCACAAAAGCAGCGGAGCAAGGATATCTATATGCGCAATGGAATCTGGGAGAAATGTATGACAAAGGCAAAGGCGTGTCTCGGTCACATGAAGACGCTGTTAAATGGTACACAAAAGCAGCAGAACAAGGATATGAATATGCGAAATCTAAGCTTATAGAAATGTCTAAGAAGATAAATCAAGCATTTTAAAAGCTTTAGAAAACTGAAAAATTGAAGAAACAGAGTTCATTGTATCATTGTCATATTTTTTGAATGAAGTAAGATCAAAAATTGTTTGTTGGCTGGTAACCGTAATAAATAGAGAATTGCGAGTGTAAGTATGGTTACCCATTATAACTTGATTAAGTTGCACAATGTTTTTAAATCAGAAATTTATCCTGTAGAATAAATTAGGCAGTATTGATTTTAGAATATTGGTGCAAGAGAGGGCAGCAGTGCGAGCATGCACCTCAGCACATGCACGACAGAAACAAGAGCATTCTGTAAAAACGGTTTTAATTGGTGGCGATTTGCCATCGATTAACATTCGATGGCATTCGTCTCAGTAAGTATATCCTCATTATACAGAGCTGAAACTGCTGAGCTCACACCAGCTCTGAACAGTCTTGTTCTTTGTTACTGTCATTGGATTAGTCTCCAATCGCGTACTTTAGCAAAGTCGCAATGCAAAAGTATATCCTCTAAATATGACTCTCTCCCATTTCATGTTAACTTTAATCTGGTCATTATTCTGAGTGTAAAATGGGCTAGTTTCACATTGCGCACTTTTATTTGTCTTTCTATGCGCTCTTGCCAATCATCAGAACGTAACGTGATAATGGCGTTAATGTGAATCGTGATGATCAGCACATGAAATTCTGAATTGAGTTGCAAAAGTAGGGGTAGGTAAGCACCCAAACACAAAGCGTATAAATCGATAGTTGTTGTGTATGTTACAGTAACCGACCGGCACTGAACCGACCGACTCTTGATGCGACTCGGTCTTAGTGGAGTAGCCCACGACAGTTCGGCTGTAGGCTTAGTTTCAGCCGTACATATTTCGCACTAAGAATAAATATAGTCTTTGACCTGTCAAGTGTCGCACGACCTCCTTGTGCATGCGAAAGTTCATATACTGTGCATGTTCTCGGCAAAATATAATCAATAAATATTCAAACACTATGATGGAACGATAGTCGGAATTTCACATAATGTTCGACCGAGTCAAGTGATCAATATACAAATAAAATATGTCTCATGAACGCCTCCCAGCCAGCGCAACGATCAGTTATCCAAGAAGCACAATGAAACGTAATTATTATCAAACTGAGCAACATATAGCTTTGAGCAATGTATATTTACTATTTTCCAAAGTCGGGCAGCTCCGTCAGCGTCATATCGAGGAGCATTTGGGCATATCCTTTTCCCTGCAACAGTTGGCGGATAGGTAACGATTGAAAGAGGGGACAAAAATAGTTCTTACTTGAGGGTCGCAACGGAGAGACGCCACTCCGCCGCCACCGAGACTTTGCGGCAAGATGAAGTTCAAGGCGTGAATGCCGGGCATCTCATATCTGCAAATAATCGCTCGGTTCACCCAAACCCAAAGATGATGACCAAACAGCGTCCTCCCCCCACCTTCACAACACCAATGAATATCAAATAAACACCCATCAATGATAATCACATCGTTTAACGTTCTCGAATCAAATGATACGGTTCTCGTACGAATTAAAAAGTTCAATTAAATTTTGCAACCGTATAAATACCGTAATATAATCATCCCAAACCGTTGACCTATGTGACTGCGCCTCTCGGTTAAACGTACGATATACACAGATCTGAAAAATGCATGAAGGAAAGAACAATATTAACCTTTTGACCAAACTGGCATCTTTTAGGAAGCGAGAGAAGTAGTCGGCAACGACCTCAGCGGTCAGCGTTTGTTTCAGTGCATCGTAGTATTTGGGGTCTCGACAAACCACACCTTAAAGCAGTCCAATCAGCAAACCCGCATTGCACAGAGCAGAATGTACCAATATTGGCCATATCGCCTTTGTCGCCACTGCGAGCATACGCCAAATCCATCAACCGATATTGGTGATTGCCTAGAGATGCGGCGGCTGCATTCCGGCAGTGTTTTGAATCCGTCGCATCGCTGACAGCCACATTGGCGCTATCGGTCACGGATTCGACCAATTGTCCATTGATGTAAATGTCGGCTTTTGCAGTTTCACGCGGCCAGAGGAATCCATGATGCATAAGAACGGGCGAGCTAGAAGAGAAGATGTTCGACTAAGCCAATAGAAGGAGATAAAGAAAAGAAATATTACACGGCTGGTCTGCCCCCAGGCAGCGTGGTGAAGCCGGGTGCTGCAAGTGACAAAATAAAAGTAAAAAACGACAAATTTGGCGCCAACAGTGCCTGTGCCAGTGGAAGCGGGCGCGATTTCTCTCGCGAACAACTCGAGCGCTTTCCTGTTCTGATGGTGAACGCTGAGCCATAGACACGCCTCGCCGGCATTCTCCACGACGCGACCCTGACAGTCCCGCGCACCGATCACTTGGATGTTCGTTCGCGTGAAGACGTCGCCCAACTTGAGCGCGCGGAATAACAGTCGGCATCTGAACGAAGAGAAGAGTGGATTCATAGTGAAAGGGTCTTTTCGCACCGATCTAAAATCGCCTTGGCTGACTTTTCCGCTCTTGGCAGCGGATTTGCTCCCATTATCGGTACCATCGCTGTGCAGCGGTATCCCGACATGTACGTTCCTGTCGCCTGAAAGAGGTTCATTTGATTGCGAAGAAATAACAAGCATGCTCGCTTTTTCCCTTCAATATTGCTAACGTTATTAAAAGTACAAAAATACGTCTATACGATACGACATATATCGTAGCAATTTCTTAGTAACAAGAAAATGAAGCGCTAGTCCTGTAGCGATACAGTGGGAACGCCGCAGCGAACGCGCTCAATTTACCTTCCGATACAAAGCGTGTTACGATGTTCCCTGCGGCTCTCAGTTACTGATTTTAAAATGTTGACATACACAATCAATTAAATTAAATTAACTGTTTCAGCGCTTCGAGGAAACTAGCAGAAATTGCCAAAATAACAAACTTTGAGGTTAGTAGGTCGTCCAGTGCTGCGCGCTCCGCTTATTTTGACGGCGTTCTCACGACCTATGCGGTGCGTAAGAAATTGAATCGGAGATAGAAACGCTAACACGAATCTAACCAGCAATATCTTCGATTCGAACTTGAGAAAAGTCGGCGTTCACGTCAGGCAGCAAATAGTTGTTGGGATCACCGATTTCATAAATCAACTGCTCGGCCGCCGTTCCAAACGACACCAAACCACCCGTACCTA
>NIUQ01003052.1:0-19131 GCA_002796945.1 Plectus sambesii
TGTTCAAGAACGTCGACTCGGTGATGTACTCCATTGCCTACCTGCAGGCCACTCAAATTGGCGATCTGTCCATCAACATACGCCCGCTGCGGTATGCGCAACTTTTCTTTTGCTACGCGCTTGCTTTAGGATATTGAACGGTGGCAGGGGTTAGGCTAAAAATCTAAACATACTTTTGCCGCTGCGTTGGGCGGTGAAAGTATGTTCCAGCCTAGAGGGACCACAGGGGAGAATGCAGTGGTTAATTTTTGGGAATTCCCCTTCCATCACAGGTTATGCAGGATCATGGTGGATTCGCAAGTTGCTCTGTTTATTCCCGATCTCCCCATCGTCATTTTTAAGTGAATTTTGACGTACGGCGACAATTTGTCATTCGAAACAGTCTAGAGCTGCATAGGAGAAGAAACTGAAGCACGCCATTTTAGGCTTAGATAGTTTTGTTCAGGGTGGCCTTCTACCCTATTTTTTTTGTTTACTAACTTTGAATGATCATATCGCGTGTTCCGATTCGAATCCCTAAACTGAACCGGGATTCTACTTGGACCTTGGCTAATTTTGCTGTTAATAATCCTATTGATTTTTAATCTACATCGTCTCCATATTCAATCTTTAGTAGGCATTGGCTAACTATTCCTGTATGAGATTTGTTTAGGGTCATGAAAAGTCTCAAAAGTCGTCGACGCGCTTAGTATGAAAATGCGTAAAATATCGCGTACGTGACAGACCGAATTTTAACAAGTCCATGAACAATTCTTCTAATGTTAAAAACGTCTAAAATATTTCATATCGATTGAGCAATGATGGTTTTCTTCACTTTGATCCGATGCGTCGGCTTCAATGAAGTCGGCGGTTGAGGAAAAACTAGCAATGCTGAGCTCTAACTGAAATATAGACAAAATCTTCGAATAATAATAAAACCGAAGAGTGCTTATCTCTGCCAACGAGGGTGCCTTGCTCTATATATTTTAGCTGATCAAAAAATGTTGTCGTTATAAAATGTAGTAATTAAATAGTGCTTTTTCAGCGAAAGTTCGCATCACACTGCTCTTGAATCAGCGATGGTTCGCATGGCGGGCGGAACGTCGCAAGGCGCAGAGCCGCAGTCGCCGACGTCACCGACGTCGCACCAGGCGCCCTATAACCTCCGGTCCCACGCACGCGCTCAGCAGCAGGCAGCCGCTTCTGGTTACCCGCCCCTTAGTCCGCAGCCCCACTATAGTGGTTCGTTGAGTGCACTTTTCTTTTTTATTTAACCGTTGTTGACCTCGTGGAAAGGCAGGAAAATAACGGGGACGTGGAGATTCATCTTCTGCCCGAAATCTTACGATAATCTTGTCTCTGTTTCAAAAATAGGTTTGAACCATATCAAAACGCGCTAAAAATTAATTCAGTTCACGAATGATGCAATTTTTCAGTAAAGATGAAAATTCTATATTTTTGAGCTTGATATGTAATATATTCATAACACTCCTTTAAATATGGTATCTTCCCCGTTTCCTGTCCCACTTTTTACACGGTCAAAACTTCGAATGTCCATTGAAGTAATGCTTCTTTGTGATATTGCGTTTAAATTCAACCGAACTCTTCCGTATGGTCGAAACTTAGCCTTATTCCTGGATTTTAGCTATACTTTTCGATTATCCCAGCTTATTTGCATGTCTGCACTATAGTCAACACATTTCTTCGTCAGTAACAAGGAGGTGTTGATCTCGCAAGGAAAAGGTCCGCGCGCGTAACGTTACCCGCGTTGTCGCAATGCGTGAAACCATGAGCGAGAGCACCGAATACAAGCGATCTTAATTATTGTACAATTGACGTTTTTTGCATTTATAAGCATAAAACAATACGATATATGAGTTCATTCTATCGCACGCGAATCTATTTTGCCCTACTTTGACCGTCGTCGTTAGCGTTGATCCAACAACGACATTTTTGCCCTCTATACGTCATATTAAAGCGTAGTGCGGGGCTCCCTTTGTCGATTTGCTACTAACGACGAATTAACGATGATAATTCTTTCGATCTTTGAACAGTTATGCAGTTGCATTGTAGCATAATGTATACCTGTTCATAAATTGCTAAAATTATTGCTCAACATTCGAAGACTGCCAGACAATCTCATTTAGTACATTTGATTAATACACATTACGCTGCAGTGCTGCTACAACCTAACAAAGCAATTCTTAGCAAAAGGGAGTTAAACAGTGAAACCCGGATATAAGAGACACTCTCGATTTTCCGTTAGTGCACTGTTCAATGCTATAACATAGGAGCCGATCCCGCATATAAGAGACCCGGATATGAAACACTTTTGATTTCACGAGCATTCTCTTATAACCGGGTTTTACTGTAGTTTGGTGGCTTAGTGATGATTAGTTGATTCGATGAGGAAGAATAATTGCAGGTCCGTTAGGAGCGTCGCTGTTCGCTCCGATGACGCTACAGGGAGCGTATTCGGGCGCGTCGTCATTCTACAGCGGTGGCGGTTCATCGGGTCATCAGTTCGGTCAGCCGATGTCACCGACGTTCGGACAGTCATTCCGCGCGTCTGCTCAAGCGGCGCCCGGCTATGGTCGCTATTCGGATCCTTACGCCTCAAAGTGATCTCCATTTCACCGCTCATGTGCTGTAGCAGTCGGTCGTCTCGAGTCCCAATTATTGAAGATTTGAATATGCGCATGTTCACTTTACTCTTAAGTTGTCTTTCGTCGCATCATGAATCTCTCTTTGTTTGCGCGTCCGACTACACTGATTCCGGTGTGTCCATAGGTCGTTGGCTTGTTGTTCCGGTCAGTCTCGTCATAGTTCTTTCATTGTACGGGTTCAACTGTTGTCTACCTTTTACAATATAAATGGACGCCTTATTCGATTCGTTCTTCTTCTTCGTCGTCGTCGCGAGCGCCAGATAGTCGCTGAGGTGGAAACCTTGTATCGATGAAACAGTATCACGCCACGAATTAAATATGAATAATTTGAACGGAAACTGCGGTTCCCACCGCCTGTGGAGAATGTATCGTAAATTAATTTAGGTGCGCAGAACAAGCTGGTTGCGAATTTTGTCGATCCGTACCGTTTTCAGTTAAAAACGTACTTTTTAAATCTAGTTGGAGATATAAAAAATTAAGGTTGACATTTTACGTGAAACTGTCCTATTTTGGATATTTAAGTATCAGTTCAAATGGAGTTGGTGTATATGGTAGTTAATGAAGTACTAAGCAGCCTTTGCATATGTAGCTAATAACCATCTACCGTACATTCTTAAATGCCAGGCGTGACCGCAGTACCCTTAACAATGCAATTTACGTTTGGCTTATTGATGCCGTTCATTTTGACCAAAACTATTAATTCATATGCACAAAATTAACAATCGTTTATGTTGACGCACGCGTCATTTTCATCGAAACGAAAGTTCCTGATCGGTATTTTTACTTTTAAAAAAGTTACCTTTCGTCACTTTTTCGGTTTAACATGAACAGTACCTAATTTGTTAAGAGTTATAATCAAAATGACTTACATTTCTTTTAAATTGACCGATGTCCACTTCTTTCATACGTGTAAATGTACCTTTAGCCAACAACGACGAGGCCCGATGGGTGACCAGGGGGAGCGCGATCGCACCGTCTACATCACCGGCCTCAACCACCGCGTCACCAAGGAGCACATCTATGAATTATTCACACAGGTAGGTTGTGCTTAACGCCGTCAGTTTATGGCTAAACAAAATTATGCAACTCTGTTATTTCGGTGTTTTTATCTCTCGCATTATTCGTCCGATCCCCGTTATGTTACTCCGGGCAGATTGCCAAGACAAGCTGATATCTAAGTATAGTCAAAAAAATTTGACTAGAATAAGAAATCGTAGATCTTAGTCGTAAAAACTTAGATATGACTATCATTTCAGGTGAGTAACGGTGTTTACGCACCGAAAAGCGATCTCATCTCTGTCAACTCAATGCCAATCTCGATTTCTTGTTACTAGTAGAAGAGATTTGACTATAGTATTTATAATAGTATTTATAATTTTATTGTGTGGTCTCTGCCGAGTTGTTCTTGATGAAAGAATGTTGATTATATTTTGATGGATATTGCAGGCAGGTCCTGTGGAAAAGGTTGTGCTGATTGAGAAGGACGCCCAGAAGGAAAAAGGAGGCGGCGATAAGAGGGAAGGTTCTCAGCGCGGCTTCACATTCGCCCTAGTGGAGTTCAAAGACCGCGAGTCAGTCCCCTTCTCTATCGCCATTCTCAATGGAATTGAACTGTACGGTCAGCCGATCGTTGTTAAACCCCGCGAAGGCAGCGATCATGGCAGCGGTTCGTTCTTGTTTGATTATTCTGCCGTTGTCATTTTGTGCAAATTTTAATTCCGCGATACCAAGAACTGTGCGTGCACAAAAAAACACCGAGAAAAAGTAGTTGGCGTGTGATAATCTATATAGGGGAAATTTTTCGATCAGTAACGAGCGTCGAGACCAAATACCTTAGAACGCCAAATTTAGCATATCGTTAGCACGCACAACTTCAAGGAAAGTCTCAGGAAAGACTGTTTTGCCGTTACTGAGTGAAAATTTTGCCCTCTAGCTTTTTTATGTCCTTCAAAAGACACTGACAAGATCCGTGTCTCGCTTTCAGCAATCGAAGAAATTATGCGTTTATTGCACGGGCCGGCGCAGGGGAATATGTCGCGCAATAGCTCTCAGCAGCAGCATCATCATCATCAGCAGCCGCCGCCACTGTCGTGGTCGCGCACGCATCCGATGGACGTGCGGGGCATGATGGGGCCGCCGGGTGGGACGCCCTACGCCAGTCCGCTCGCCGGAATGTTCACCGGCTTCACGCCGCCGCCGCCCCCGCCTCCTGAATTCCACCGAAACGCCGGTCGACAGCATTCTCACCCTCCGCCGTTGATGGCGCCTCGTCGCGATCGTGGAGAATCGTGGGAAGACCGCGGCTATGAGCAACGCTATAATAACAACGGCGGCCCACGCGGCGGCGACTTTCGCCACGCCGAGAGAGATTCGAGAGGCGGCGGACGCGATCAGCCGCAGTGGGCGGCCGATCGACGCGGTAGTCGCCCTCAGGATGACAGAGATTATCGTCAGCGGGAGAATCGTGGAGACTTTGACCGCGACCGCCGCGATCCTTATCCTGGTCCCAATCACGGCGGCGGTCGTCGAGGTCGTCGATAATTGTTGCTATATTCCACTCTCCGCTTTCAGTTCGACGCTTTTGAAATCAGATGGAACACGCATTCTATACTTTTGAAAAATTGTCGTAAAATGTCAAAATTACGTTGGAGAAAGAAATTTGAATTATTGAATCAGAACTGCTTTCCGATATCCTCACTTTTATCGATTAGAACTAAGCAATATTATCT
The DNA here is from genome assembly GCA_002796945.1 of Plectus sambesii. Classification (NCBI taxonomy): domain Eukaryota; kingdom Metazoa; phylum Nematoda; class Chromadorea; order Plectida; family Plectidae; genus Plectus; species Plectus sambesii. The sequence continues at coordinate 5,375 of NIUQ01003052.1, forward strand.
TCTTTATTTTAATTTTAGGAGGTGTGCATTGAATTTGATTTCAAAAGGGCCCAGTTTGAAGCGAGAACGGTTTAATCGCGCCGTACTACTCGTTGTTTTATCCATTTTATTATTCGCGATTGAATGTTTGTTGTGTTTTCAGCTATGGTTTTCAAATTTATGTTGCGAATGTATTAATCGATTGTAGTAAACAATTGTTGTTCTAAGTATGAAAACATCGTAATATTTGCGCTGCAACAAAATATCCTCATATGGAAAAGGATACATGCACACACTCGCACTATATTACGAAAATCAATATGCGATACAAATACAAGCATATAAACCGTTTCTACTTTTATAAAGACACTTTCCAGTTCAAAGAGAAATTTCCAAGTAAGATCAATATGAATAGTTTTCTCTTTGAATTGAAATGTATCTTTATTAAAGTGAAAATGGTACATCTCGTAGCGAAATCGAAATCCTTGGTCGCTACATGCATTCATAATTAGTCGCACCTTCGATGGTGCTCTGCTGTTGATATGCTCAAGTTTAGGCTCCAGTTAGGCTCCAGCCGTCGACGAAAGGGCCATTAGAAGTAAATAGGGAATGAGGTTGTCGATTTCGCAACAATTTGTGCATTCTTAATACTTGTGATTAACGAGAAAAAAGGTTTTGGTCTCATGACGACAAGGTTTAATTGGAAACGCTCAGCTAATGGCATTTTAAAGTCCTTTCCTCGTTTTCTTGAGAAATAGCTTTGGTCCCACAACGGTTACTTAATTTAGCTGGCCGCGATTGTCAGTCACAACTTGTCGAAATGAATAAATAATGTCGAGTGTACTCAATCATGACAGAGATGAGATTTGATCAAGGTTATGCATAGAGGGACTTTTCTTGATGTAGGAGTAGTTGATCTGCTGATTGTGTGCGTCCTGCTCGGACAGCTGGAGGTATTTTCTCACCACCGACGATATGGTACACGCGATGCAAGCGATTCCGTATAGTCCCAGGCATGTGGAGTTCACACGTCCAGCTAAATTGCTATTATCATATCATCATTTCTTTTTTACCAAGCTATTGTCAAAAGTTCTTCGTCAATTTTATCAAAGCCAAGTGTTGGTCTCGCAACGAATACGTTCGGCGTGCAACGCACATGGAACAAATTTCTCCCCACCCTGTTGAAAGGCATTAGCGGTTCCGAGATATTCACTCGAAAATATACGCTCGAAACGCGGCGCCCGGTAGGAAATTTCAACGATTGTGAAGCTTTGGTTTCACCTCTCTTAAGCAATGCGCTAAGTAGCCTAGTTGAGCAACAACGCTCTAAGTTAACTCGCTTGAGGTGACCTCGTGGGACTTCTGATCAAATGATACTTTTGACCCCTCCCCCGCACACCTCACCAAAGGTAACCGGAGCGACGTTGTTGTATCCGATTGTGGTCATCGTTTGAACCGAATACCACATTGCGAAATAATAGCTGGCGAAGGGGGTGTTTGGTTGGCCGGCTTCCGTCCAAAGGAAGGCGAACGAGAACATAGTGCCGCCGACGAAGATAAGAAGAAAAGCCGACAAGATTGAAGATCGACTCATGAGGAGGGCCGACGCCATTCGGCGCATGTGGGAGCAGTAGCGCGCCAGCTTCAGCACTCGCACGCTCATAAATAGCACCAGCATCTGCGTCCAGGCGTAGTTGTCGTGCGCTAGCCGCGATAGACTGGCCCAGAAAATATACGAGACCACCGTAAACACGTCAATGACGGCCAGGGGGTTGCGAAGGAAGCATCCTTTACTCGGATGCACGCAGAAACGTCCAATGAGATCGAGCGCGAAGAGGAGCATAATCCAGAACTCGACAGCGCCGATAATGGAGCCGTCGTTTGAGTTGCGATTCGGCAACAGCGCCATTCGCCGGTCGCCTTTCGCCGATGACTCTGCGCGAAGTGCGAGCGTCAGCACGCTGATGACTATTAATCCCGCCATCAGCGCATGGTACACGAACGCCAAAATGCCCGATCGCGGCAGATCGAGAAACGCCTGCGCGTTCCGACGGCAGTTCAAACAGCACACCGCCTCCACGAACTCGTCGACTTCCAATGGCCCTCCTTGGTCTGCGCTTTGCTCGTTCAATGGCTCCACGTTGATCTGCCAGTAACGAAACTCTTCCGCTACCCGTTCGCGCGGTAGATCGGCTGGCAACGTGACCATCCCTGTAATGTAGTAGTCGAATATGAGGTTGAAGAGGTAGGCCGGCCGCTCGAAGAAGTACTCGTTTTCGGCTTCGAAGTAAGCATCGCACATCAACACACGTTTGCAGTGATCGGCTTTGGAGAATTTGTACAGCAGACTGTTGTCATTGAGGTTCCAAATCGTCTGCTCCTTCAGACGGTAGCGAGTACCACCAACGTTCAAATAGAGAAAGAACATGTGTGCTGGCTCCAATTGTTAGCAGAATCACGAACTGCTATTCGGTCGGTCGATGTCAGCGACCACCGTCGCGCCCCAATGGAACGCGTCCGATTGCGCTCCGCCTGTCAGAATATTATGATTGAGCGACTTGATCTGCAAATTATTGTCGAACCTACATTAGAGGCAGCTTTTCGGGTCCGTTATGCGCGAGTGGAATTACATAGATCAGTAAAGATAACAAGGGCGGTTTGTTACCCCGTCATATGGACGCGAACATTTGTCTTGTGAAAGTGCATTAGCAACGGACGAGCGGAGTGATGGTCGGCCGACGCGCTGAAAGAACGGTGGCCGATGGCAATTAGTCAAACGTGACATTGGCGCAGTTGGCGGCGAACGCGCCGATTGCCGACGGGAACACACACACATACACTCTCACACACTCTGCAGTCCGAGGAGTTCGAAGCAGTGGAGTGCTATCACTCAGGAGTATTGAAGTGACTACGGCGCTCGCCGTGAGTTCACTATGACCGTCGGTTTGCTACTACATCTAAATGTTGGCGGCACTTCATATACCCTCAAGGAAGCGACGATCGTTCGACGCGGTGGCCCCAACAGTCGACTGCTTCAACTGGTTGAAGCCACCGACATCTGCGATAAAAACAAACTCTGCGACGGCTACTCGCTCGAGAAGAATGAGTATTTCTTCGAGAGACCCGCGCATGTCTTCAATATTATCTACGACTATTATCTGACCGGATTTCTCGACTTTCCGCCCGGCATATCACGTAAACGAGTGGAACACGAGCTGAACTACTGGAGGTTGGGACCGGCGAAAATGGCCTTCATCGCGAGCAAGCGACAAACTCCAGTTGACATGGCTCGCTCGTCATTCAGAACGCGCTCGTGCCGCGCAAGAACCCATCGCTTTTTGTCGAAACCGTGCCTTAACACATTCTCCGTCTATTACCACTCCATAATTTTCTTCTTCATTCTGCTCAGTATCATAACTTTAGCTTATCGCACGATTTATCCCGAATTTATTCATAACTTTCCTAAAACAGCAGACAATAGAAGCTGGCTTGAATTGAATCAAAGCAATGACCTTGCCAAACCAGAGCCTGTCTTTCTGCTGCCAATGGACCGCATAGATGCAGTGTTAATGGCGATATTCATCGCGGAACTGATCGCGAGATTCATCGTTCACCCAAGCAAGCGTTATTTCTTTATAGATGGAGGAGTTATCGTTGACTTGCTAACTATTTTGACTTTTATCGTGTGGATCTTGCGCCCAATCGCATCCTGGTACATCGCTGTGAGTGCGAAACAGTTGGTCGTCTTCTACGAGTTGCTCCTCGTGTCGATGAGCGTGCGAGCGCTGAAGCTTGCGAGGTACTCTGCAGATATCCGCCTGTTCGCCAGAGCGATCTGGCAAACCGCTGCCTCTGTCGCCGCTCTCCCCCTCTTCGTTGTGGCTTGTGGCACTGTCTGCTCAATGGTTATTGTCATGCTGGAACGAGGAAATCTTCATTCGGGCATTACTGACTTCTCCAGCGGCTTTCTCATGAGCAGCACGGCAGTTGGCTTCGGTGACTTTCGCGGACTGACGACTGGTATTCGATTGATGTACCATTTAAGTATGTCAATATACTCATGCTATTTCAGCTGGAAAGATATTCGCAGGAATCACCGTCACAATTGGCATATTGTACTTCGCTTGCATTGCATCCGTTATTGTGGGACGATTTCTGAAGTTGAAGAAGTGGGAAATATGATTGACACAACTGAATACTGCAAGCAAACATTGGAACGCTGCGCTAAGATTCCGTTACACAATATCTTATTCGTTCGAACACTGTGGAATACGTTCGATGGGTCGACATGCCCTTATCGTACTGATCTCCTACATCGCCCTCTGTCAAAATTTCGACCTGAAACACTGACCATCACGATGTTCCCCGTATGAGAAAAATTCCTTTCAAAAATGTCCGCATTCAAAATAAAACTATTCCGGATGCTCATTCGACTCAATAGTTTGTTTGTATTGCTAAACCAACAAAATAACTAGCAGACTCGCGACTTGAGAGAGACTCGAGTTCAAAAATTGCAAAGTAAAAAGCGGTAGTCATAAAATGTCAACTCGTGCAAGCGACAGCCGGATTTTCAGCAAACTCCGCTTCGCCCACTTTAACAAATCTAATTCACTCATCATGATTAAAGGCGCTCTATGCTGTTTGTTTTACGCGTTGAGAACCAGTTATTATTCTCAGGAGATCAAGACACTATGTGAAGAAATACGAGAACAGATGGCAATGAGAATAAGTACAGCAGGTGTTCACAAAGAATTAGCACTGCGAGTTAAGTACACATCTTCCGCTCGCGTTCCTGCTGTGGCCGTATTTGCAACCACACTGAGGAGTACCGCCGGGACACTGTATAGTGCACATGCGTGGGTTTCGACCGCAATATTGATCGCAAGCGCCGCACACTTTCACTTCTTCATTTTCACCGCACGTCAGGCCGGCTGCAACAATAGTAATGAGTACTCGTTCATTTTTGTTAGCACAATATCGTTTGCTTTGCGGACGATCGACAATTAACAAGCCGTCAGCAAATCACAGTAGAATCCTCTTTTCCTTAAGTTCAAGCGCCGACTTTACGAAACTGTTGTAATCGCGACTGCTGCGGTTGCAATTGCGGGAAGCGCGCTGATTGATGGGTCATGTTGGCGCTGTGCGAAGAATTCTTTACGCGGACGCCATCATTTACCAAGTGGCGCGCCTCCCGCAACCGCAACAGATGCGATTACAACAGTTTCGTGAAATTAACGCCTGGTCTCGCATTTTATCCGAAATCTGATATTTGTGAAGTTTTCAGCGTTCAAACTTAGCGAATAAATAGGATTTCCCAAAAAGATTAGACACGCGAGCGTTAGTGGGATTAGCCGAGAAAAAGAGAATGTAAGCGACTTACGTTGAGTGCCGCCGGTAAAGGATGGGCAATCCGTTCGACGAACGCAAGTCCTGTCCGTCGCGCTGACTTGCATGAAGAATTGGTCGCACATGCAACCGACGACGCACTGCAGGGTGCAGGCAGCGGGCGGTTGCTGCTGGTCGCAGCGGAGCGGGCAAGCGGTGCCGCAAGTTTCGTAGTGGCTATTCGCAGGGCAAGACGTCGGGCTGACCGCTTGACATGCTCCAGTTGCTGAGTTGCAGTACGTGTCTATCGGGCACTGTCTTCCAACACAAGACGATGCATTTGGCGTCTGCGTCGTAGGTTGGCGAAAGACTTGGCAGTAACCAGTGTTGTAGTCGCATTGGCTACCTGCTGGACACTGCCTTCCAACACACGACGGAACACTTGTCGTCTGCGTAGTAGGTTGCCGGAAGGTTCGACAGTAACCTGTGTTGTAGTCGCAAGTGGTACCGGCTGGACACTGTCTTCCAACACAAGATGTCACACTTGTCGGCTGCGTAGTAGGTTGACGGAAGACTTGGCAGTAGCCGGTGTTGTAGTCGCATTGACTACCAGCTGGACACTGTCTTCCAACACAAGATGTCACACTTGTTGGCTGCATTGTAGGTTGACGGAAGACTTGACAGTAACCCGTGTTGTAGTCACAAGTGGAACCAGCTGGACACTGTCTTCCAATACAAGACGATGCGCTCGTCGCAGGCGTAGTGGCTTGACGGAAGACCTGGCAGTAGCCGGTGTTGGAGTCGCAAGAGGTACCAGCGGGACAGACAGCACCAACAGAGGCGCAATGCAGAATCGATGTCGCGCTAGTGACTTCGGTGACTGTAGCCAAAGAGGCCAGAGCAACCACAAAAATTTGCGAGAATTTCATTCTGACAGATATTGGTGAATGTAGACGATTAGCATGTAGCCAAAAAATTGTCAACTCGCAGTAATGGGAATAAGCGACGGCTTTTAAGGGTGGTCACTGCGGATCAGATAGACTGGTTTTCCAACGTATCTGTGGAAAGATGAGTATGTGTACAGGACTGCTGTGCCGATGACAGAGCTGACAAAACGCCAACGCGTTCTCCGTTCGCGATAGAAAAGCGCTGTTTGCACGTAACAATCGGAAAACAAATATCAGTAGGAGGGAAGTGGGCGAACGTAGAGCAGCTCCTCATGGCACTGCACCTCTCAAGCCGGCCGTTTCTTCATTGTCTAGTGGTGTCCTACTCAACGCTGAATCTGATCCCGCGTTCATCTTGTTCTTAGACTCAGTCGACAACATGACATCATCGTTGCGGTGCGCTGCCATAGGAAGTGGGGGGCGGAGCAGCTCGATGATCCCCTTTATGCTTATTTCGTGAATTGTGGGAATATGTATAGGACGCCCCAACGGTCGTGCTAACTGTGTCCATTCCCCGGGAAGTTGATCGCACGCTCGGATCAAGATCGAATGGTGAAGTCATGACGACAACTTTGGCTTTCGGGGGACTAGGGTGATTTCGTCGGTTTGCGTGAATAACCAGTGACATGCTTATTGCTGCGAGATTGCACGTTCCTGAGATTATTCTTCGCTCGACACCCATTTTTTGCTAATATGTGCATTTTTTGGTGTCTGATTAGCCCCAGTGAAATTGTCCAAAATGGAGTACGATTCGCGCTAAGTACCGTATCCTGTGAGTGCGCTAAATTAGCAGAGCATGGACAAACGGACATGTCGTGATCGTTGACGCATCTGATAACTATCTCGGTCTACACAAATCGCTTTACTGATTGAGTGATTTACGGAGCGTGTATACTACCCATATCATATGATTACATTGTTGACACAAATGGGATAATTTTGTAAAATCTTGGTCGCACAAGAGGACCGCTTAAGCACCGCAGAACTTGAGGCTGCATGTCTTGTTGACAGCGCTTTGAACCGCGTCGGCCATATCAACGTCGGGAGTTCCTGCTTTAATGACACAGTCACTGCCACCGGAAAACAGCCCCAATTTGGCCAAATCAGCGTTCGGACCGTAAGCGATGGACATGAAGCCGAAGCCGTGCTGTTTAATTAGCGAACTGGCGGTTGCTACTGGGTCGTCCGTGTAGCTGAAATACCAATCGAATCATTACTATCATTCACAGCACAATAGAACATGTGTCAATAGCATATGCTTATGGCTCAGGCCCTTAAACGATGATCACGATTTTCACGTTTGGAATGAATGCTTCATTTTTCCTTCTTCTCTCAAAAACACAACACATCCCTTTGCCTCTTTTCTAATGGCACTTTTCAAATCGAACAGGACGTTTTCCAATTCAAAGAGACACATTCCACGGTGATTCGATTTGAAAAATATTCTTTCTGATTTGGAAACCGTCTTCTTTGTATTGAAAAAAGTCCTTATTAAAATCGAAATGCTGCGCTTTACGTAAACCGCGTCAACACCAGCTGAGTCGATCAACAACTCTACACAAGAAAAGTACGGATAGTAATACAAGTCGAGCGAGGTGAGACTGAATTTAAGAGTTGCCGTCGCGATTTAGGCTAAGTGTAACAATTCTGTGTATACGCTAAAAAGGTAAAACGTTCATTCAAAAACATTGATATCGTGATCATCATTTAAGCACTGAAGCATTAAGCATATGATAGTGACACGCCCCGTTAAGTTTTAGGCAATGATACACTTGTTTGTTGTAATTTCCGTGTTCTTCAAGACGGAATTAACGCAAATGTGGCACGATGATATACGTCGTGCAATAATCAAGAATCAATTATCTTTCTTGATATTTGCCAACGATACCGTACCATCGCGCGCACCCCACGCCGCCTCACCTGCCAGCAGTGATGAAGAAGACCAAGTGATTGGCATTTTGTCGATAACCTATTGTGGCAGAATTGTTCATTGCCTGAATGACGACCGACTGCAACCCTCTGTAAGGAAATGATTTAATCATGCATACTGTAAACGACCGCGACTTCAAATTTTGACTTACAACTCCATATCGGTAGAGGTAGTAGGCTGCTGAATCATGAGGTTCAGTTGCGAACTGAGTTGTTTGTAAGTTTTGTATGTGTTAAGTCCACCGAAATTTAAGACATTGTCGGAAATGGAGGTAATTAGAAACTGAGAATTGGTCGGTCCGATAGTAAAGTTGGCAATAAACTGGCGAATGAATGTCTTCATCTGAAGTAAAATAACGTCATTGCGCGCCACATGTGAGCACCCCCAAAAATTTTCATGACCCAGCTTGGTGAGCCCTTTTCTTCTTTTATAAAAATAAGCCGAAATTTCTTTACTAGCAGTCCATATGCAGCTCAATCCACTCATACTTGCTAGTTACTTGTCCCACAAGAAACAGCCCCAAGTCGCTCGGATACAATAGCGTTGAAACGCCTTTGGTGGGTCAACTCCCCCAGTGAAATCCAACGCTCATATCTATCGCGCGCATTTCACAGAGTATATGGAATTCAACTCACTTCCAGGAACTGAGCTGCATTTGCGGTGTTCGAACAATCCAAAAATACGAATACATCGTATGTCAGACCGGCGGGACACGCTGGAGGGGCCATTGTTGTGACTGTGGATATATCTGTCCTCGAAGTGGTTGGGGATGAAGTCGTTGTAGCTGCCGCTGAATATGTCTTCGAAGTGGTTGGGGATGAAGTCGTTGTGGCTGCATCCGTGTATATCATTGAAGTTGTTTGTAGTGAAGTTGTTGTCGCTGCATCTGTGTATGTCATTGAAGTCGTTTGTAGTGAAGTCGTTGTCGCTGCATCCGTATATGTAGCCGAAGTGGGTGGAGGTGAAGTTGTTGTCACTGCAGGTGGCGTGGTGCTGGCGGTTGTGACACTTTCATTGCACATCGAGTAACTGGATATACATGAGATTTTTGTTAACGAATCTCACAGCAAAAAGAACAACGTAGCAAGGGGCAAAGGCAACTATAGCGCGCTGTAACAGTAAGCACATTAACGCAGCTTTACCTGCATGTCTTGTTGAGCGCTGTCTGAACTCCATCGGCCGAGGAAGCATCGGCGACGCCCGCCTTAATCACGCAATCATATCCGCCCGACAGTTGAGCCAGTTGGTCGACATCGGCTTTTTCGCCGTAGGCAACTGTTATGAAGCTAAATCCTCTTTCGTTCCGCAATTGGGTTGCTACAGTGAGTGGATCATCAGTGAAACTGAAACGATTGATCATCGAAGAAGATAAACATCTTAGGATAAATGAGCATCGACTCACCCAGCGGCAGTGATGTACAAAACCAAACGATGTGCGTCCGGGCGATATTCATTAATCGGAACGCTATTTTTTATATAGTTCAGTACCCTGTAATATTGATCGGAAAACAAGTCGATGGAAATATAAAAAGCTTACATTCCTAAGTTGATCTCTGTCGACTGAGATTGAATTGCCAAGCGAATAACTCCAGCTAATGCTCCCACGCTATTGTACATTCCCAACGGCTCTATGGTTCCGAAAAAGTCCGATATGGTGATAAACGAAAACCGAGAATATTTCGAGTCGAATGTGAAGTTCCGCGTATAGTCAATCAGAAATTCTTTCATCTGCAAGTACCATTATCATTATTTCACATTACTTAAGAAATCTGAAAAATGGAATGAGACATCGGAAAATTGTGTAGCGTCAGCGTTCAGCGATTGGTCGAGAACTAAGTACACATCAGAGACCATATCTTGTGGGCAGCTTTGTGGCGGAGAAGTTACGCTATCTGTTGACGAGGTCATGCTTGCAGTTGTACTGGACGGTGTGACAGTAATGTTGCAGTAATCCTCGCTGTAAGTATACTTTAAGTGCATTTGGCGATATTGTTTTATATCCTGACTTGCAAGTTTTATTCTGCAGCCAGAGTACCATTCCGTCTCGGCTATCGGAATCCAGCGCTGAATACACGCAATCCTCGCCCCCAACCAAGTATGCAAGTGCGCTAAGATCTGCTTGCGGTCCATACTGTACAGCGACGAACTTGATGCCTGCACTGTTTAAGGTGCTAGCCATGTCGTATGGCTCCCCTTGTGAGAACCTCAATATCACATCAGTGACTACAAATCCAGTAAATCTTAGTCTTACTCTGTTGTCCCGCTGATATAAATTAGCAGCTGCGGAGTACCGGGAGGCACTAAGTTCATTGTCAACACTTGATTAACCGAAAGAAAAGCTCTGCAAACGAAATTTTTGTTATCAACGTTTAAAATGCTTGCAGTTTACTCGTTCAGGTTCTGGCCCATTCCATCTTGTTTATTATGATTTATCAACGTATATACCACATCTTCCACTGAAGGGGATAAAAGATAAGTCATAGCTTCATGAGAAACTGTAATCAACGTAAAAATAACGTTGTCATCAGCCACCGTATATTCGGATGCAAAGACGGTCAGGAAGGTTCTAAGCTAAAATTCTGGCATCAGAAAAATATAAATAAATATAAATTCTAATAGAAAACCTGATCGTAGTCGATTTTGGACACTGCGCTGGAATCATCGACGACCAAATATATCATATACTTAACCGATTTAATATCGCAGCTATGAGGAGAAGGAGAAGAGACGGTAGATGCTGCTGTTGTAGTTGGAGCACTCTCGTTGCAAGAAATGTAGCTAAATAGCATTGTCTCTTTTGCATTATTCAACCTCAGAAATAAACTATTTGTTAATCTGGTCAAGATTGCTCTGGATGCAATTGATGATTGAATTATTGTGAGATATGTTATCAGCGTGAATATGTTACCTGCAAGTCTTGTTCCATGCCTGAAGTACCACATCGTCCACCGAGACTTCAGCAACTCCAGCGCGAAGAACGCAGTCGTATCCACCTGATAGTTGCGCCAACTTATCAACATCCGCATTGCTACCGTAGGCGATCGTCAAAAAGCTTTGGCCATACTGATTTCGAAGTTGGGATGCCATCGTCAACGGATCATCTGTGTAACTGAAATCGACAGTTTCATCAACTTTTAATAAACGATGAACTCTGAAACCTCGTTGTAGTGATGTAAAGAATAAGATGGTGAGCACTTGGTCGGTATTCCTTTTCTTTAATCATATCGACAATAACTCGAAATGCACTGCAAATAAACAAAAATGAATGACATTGCAAAGCAGAATAAGAATGCCTTTGTATATTGATGAAGTAGTCTCCTGTGGATTGATAGGTATACTGAATTATCTGCGCTAGCTCAGAATCCTTATAGAATCCCAACGTGCCAGTTGCCATTGCTGTTGAAGAAGCTGACAAAAACGAAACTTGAGTGTAACTCGGACTGTAGGTGAACTTTGACAAATACTGGATGAGAAAGCTTTGCATCTGAAATCGAACGTTTAAATCAATCAGCTTGTTTCAACGTTACCTCTAAAAACTGGGCTGTATTCGAGTTACCCGAGTCGTCTAGAATGACAAATATATCATAAATCATATCCTCCGGACAGCTATCGGGAGGCAGAGTGGTGATCGCTGTCGACAGTGGAACAGTTGGTGCAGTACTAATTGTTGTATATGAAGCATTACAGTAATCTTGGCTGCAATGTCCGGTGAAAAGAGTATAAATAGTCGTGTGGGTTTTAGTGCGTTCTTACGTGCAAGTTTTGTTCTGAAGCCATGCAGCCATTCCATTTCGACTGTCCGAATTGGTTGCCGAATATACACAGTTTTCACCGCCGACCAAATAGGCGAGCGTGTTGAGATCCGCCTGTTGTTCATACTGTACTGCTAAAAATTTAATGCTTGCTTGCACTAAGATATCGGCATTGTCGTATGGAGCGTTTTCCGTGAACCTGAACAATGTAGTGGCGTTGCGAATTTTCGACGAACTGATAATGCGTATTTAGTAATTGCTTACTCTGTTGTACCACTGATGTAAATAACCACCTGTGGTAAGTCAGCAGGTACCGCACCACTCTTAACAAGACTGTTGATAAGCAGGAATGCTCTATAAAGAAAGGTATTGATGACGAATAAACGTATCAGCAACTTACTCATTCAAATTCTGTCCACTTTTATCACCCTTGTTATTTTTCATGATCCAGTCAACTGTGTATTCAAGATCCGTACCGGGAAAATAATAGGGAATGTCGGAAAGATGTATCAAAGCGAAAACAGTTTCCATGTTGGATACTGTGTAACCGGAAACGAAGTTGACCAGTATGTTTCTTAGCTAAATTAGTCGGGATCCATATTTCAAAATACAAAGTGATTATTAAATGAAGACCTCATCGTAATCATCATCTGACACAGCACTAGAAGCGTCGATAACAAGGTAGATAACATTTGATAACAATTTAGTGTCGCAGCTTAGAGGAGGAGGAGAAGAGATGGTAGATGGGGCAGGTGTAGTTGTAGCACTTTCGTTGCAAGCAGCATAGCTAAATAACATTGTTTTCTTGGCGTAATTCAAGCTCGGAGATCAGGTTATTGCGAATTCAAAACAAAATTAAGTCAGTATAACATCATGATGCACTCTTTTGCTTGAAATTAGTATGAAAAAATGTTATCAACGCGCATATGTTACCTGCAAGTCTTATTCCATGCCTGAAGAACCGCATCGTCCAGCGAGACCCCGGGAATTCCAGCGCGAATAACGCAGTCGTATCCACCGGATAGTTGCGCCAATTTATCAACATCTGCATTGCTTCCGTAGGCGATTGACAGAAAGCTTTGGCCATACTGATTTCGAAGTTGGGATGCCATCGTCAACGGATCATCTGTGTAACTTAAATCGACAGTTTCTTCAACATCTAATAAATGATGAACTCTTTAACCTCGTTGTAGTGATGTAAACAATGAGATGGTGAGCACTTGGTCGGTATGCTGTTTCTTTAATCAAATCGATAACAACTTGAAAAGCACTGCAAATTAAAAAAATGAATGATATCGCAATGTAAAGTAACGATACATTCGTAGGTTGATAAGGTTGTCTCCTTGGGCTTGATACGTGTCTTTAATCAGATGCGCAAAATCAGTACCCGCGTATAGCCCCAGCGGACCATAATCCGTTGCTGTTTTTGAAACAGATAAATACGAAACTTGAGTGTAACGTGAACTGTAGGTAAACTTTGATAAATACTGGATGAGGAAGCTTTGCATCTGCAATCAAACATTTAAAGCAACCAACTTTGTTTCAACTTTACCTCTAAAAACTGGGCTGTATTCGAGTTACCCGAGTCGTCAAGAATGACAAATATGTCATAAATCATGTCTTCCGGACAGCTATCGGGAGGCAGAGTGGTGCTCGCTGTCGACTGTGGCACAGTTGATGCTGTACTGATTGTTGTATACGAAGCATTACAGTAATCTTGGCTGCAATTGTTGGAAATAGATAGAATGTGAAAAAAATTACGAATTTTCTCGAATATAAGCGACATGACGATTATTTTGGTGTTATTCCCTGCGAAAGACTTTA
>NIUQ01003053.1:0-19156 GCA_002796945.1 Plectus sambesii
TACCATTTACAATACATATTGTCCTCTTCGTTTAGAGACGTAATGCCTCTAAGCGATTTTGCTCTAATGCCACCGAAATTGTTCGATATATTTTTTGCGGTTCCTGTCCCAATAAGCCGATTAATCGAGCGAAAATTAATGCCAAAATGTGCTAAACTATCAAAACTAACGTTCCATATAAGTTAGCTCGTTCAACTCTCGAAAAGAAAAAAAAATCAAGAGAAAACGTGAAACGTGCGATTTTCGAAGCGAAATTCCCTGCGAATGAGCGACGTACATAGAAAACTAATGCGTCCATTCGAATCACCGACCCAAATTACTCCCGAGTCGATCATTTCTAGCGCCTACAAACGTCTGCTTCTATGCGAAACATGCTGCGTCTCATTTCATCCGGGACACATTGGCTCTAATCATAGTACCCTAAGGCGCGCCCTTCGGGCGCGCAAAAACATCGTTTCGTTCCTTGGCGCATTCTGTTCCCAGCGGTAAATGGAACATCATTTTCACCAGAGGCGATTCAATCGAGTATAATAATACACAGAGATAGTGCAGTCTGAATAATGTCTGTTTCAAATTGCTAGTAATTTGGAGCACTGGTTCTTGAGCAACATTAAAAATCATCTGTGACAGAATTTTTTGGTCTCTGTACAGCTCTAGCCATAGTTTATGTTCTCAATTAAGTGTCGTTTTTTGCCGATCGAAATTGCCCGTGTGGTGTTCCTAAACTTGCAATCCCAGCTGTGTTTTGTGCCTTACCATAGACTTTAATTCGTGAACTAGTGTAAAAGCAGTTGTTTTTACACCCTCCATTTTCCATAATTGCAGCGATGCTTTAAGATCGCAAATGCTGACTGGTATCCAGTCCACCGTCACATTTTCATCAATCTCGACCTGATCTGCCATTTGTTGCAATAATTCATCATCTTTAAATTTGCAATTGAAAGAAACTGCACTGGAAGTGAGCTCGTCTGATGTAACCGTTAAACATCCATAAGTTGCACAGCATTCTGAGAGTGTTCCTTGAGATAGAGTGACACACTGCAAATATATATATTTGAGCTGACTTCGAGGTGAAATATTCAAATGAACTACGAAATTCTGCAGATACTTTAACATATTGTGTTCGTCAGCTTTCAGGCAAAGCCAGTTAAAGTACTGTATTTACAAAGATTTCAGCTGTACTTCTAATTGCAAAGTTGGATTGAGACCAAATAACAGTTGAGAGTATAGAAATTGCAGCACCAGGAGTTAATGCAGAAACAAATAGACTTTAAAAGGAACAGGGACTACTGTACTCCACAGGAAACTTCAGGCGTCATATGTTTGCGTCTCCCGCCATACAACACTGAAATAATGCTGATTATGCAGAACTACGACAAATTTTTGACAGATATGTAGCACAGAAAACGTTACGGTAATATGCAAGGAAAGAGTTTTTAGCTGGACGGATCGACTGAAGTTCGACAGCGTTCGGAGTCCGAAGGGATCACGAGCTTAGTATCCAAAGAAAGGGGTACCCATTCTCTACACCTCCTGGTTTGCCTCTGCTCACAATCCTGTCCTCTAAGTAACTACAGCATCTTCTTCAATATTTTAATAATTAGCAAAGATGAGCATAGTATTCGAGTAAGGTTTAATAAATTACCTCGTAAAACTCTGTATAGTCTTCGACGAATTTGTTCAACAAAAGCAAGCGTAATTCAGCAAACTGATCGGTTGCGCTTCTTGCAGTCTCCAAATCAGCAATGATCGAGTTGTAAAAAGGTTCCATGGATTCCTTCGAAGAGCTATACGTCCAGTCCTTTTGAGAAGTCTTGTATTTTGTTAGGATACTCATGACGAGGTCGGTGAAGAAAGAATATTGTTCGTCATCTTGATCGAATAGCCTAAAAATTAGTTTCCTTAAAATAACAGCGGCTTCAAAATGTCAAAAAATGTCAATGCCAAGTGTAGCTATTGAACCTTCACGCAACGTTAATTCGGTCAGAGAATTTATTATTTACAGGATGTGCGTACGGTTTTGATATAGTCCTGGGCTGTAACATAGCTAACTATGTGCTAAAAAAATACTTTGCAACAATTTACAGTACGCACGATACAAGCTCAATTAAATAAATGTGCGTCCTAAATTTGATATTTGGAATAATACAAGTGCATAGTTGAATGAGTGTTTCTAGTATAGATATTAAAAAGTATCCTTCTACGTTTATGAAATTTGCTACATTACTTACGTTTCATCAAAATCGAAGGGTAGAAGTGAATAAGACAGATAATACGTTGAATCATAACCGTACAAGTAAGTTTTTATGCCGTTCATGTTTTCGCTATTATCGTCATAAAACCAAGCCATGTAGAATGGTTCGTTGTATTCCGTTCTATCCTTCCACCAGAACAAAGATATGAGCTCCATATGTGTTAGAAATAGCTCGGATAACAAATCGTTTAGCTGATCGTTATCAGGGGTGTTAAAGAAGCCTCCATATTGAGAAAACCATATCATATTACTAATCATCGTGCTATCAAACTCTGGTGGTAACCGACTACGAATATTCTTGAGGTCAAGAGGGTATATTACCAAGTTGACTTCTGGTTGTAATTCTTCGCAATCGTCTGGACAATCGTAATCAGATGCTGAAATGCCGCACTGTTTAATATTATGTAATAGCAGAGCTCGGGATCGAAACTAGAAGTATTTTAAAAAATAGTTGCTGACAAATAAAATGAGAAACATGATTTTTAATTAGATTTCAACATAGTGCAAAATAAGTTATTCAAATTATTGTGCCAACGAATAATTACAATATGTGAGAATTTTTCAGTTTCATTAATAATTAAACTATTACGTAATATCTAAACTGAAAATGAAATATAATTAACAAATAGAAATGCTACTTATCAAGAATCTTAATCAAAACTGTCAAAGCCTTTTCAGGAAATTAGCCCCTCCTTCGACTACCACGCTTGTAGGATGGCGAGTTGTCTTTGGTCCCTTTATTTCCTGACCGACCTCACTCGACACATACAAAAACATCAAAACTGACTCACCACGGCGCCCCAGCCGTCACATTCTCTTATTTTAAGTTTTTTAGTACTAAAATGAAAGCATAAATATATAGTAAATATAGTGTTAGATTCCTAATGGAGCGATCTATAAACGAATGAAGGCCGATTTTGAACCTTTGCTTACGTCGAAAAGCAAAAAAGATAAAATCGAGAGCTCCATAGTAAACGTAATTTGTAAATTACTTGGCAATAAAGTAATGTAAAAATACAATGAAGATATCATAATAAAGAGCGTGATAAGCTGCATAAACGAATGAAGCCTGATTTTGAACCTAATTAGGAGCTAAAAAGCAAAAGCTGAAAAACATCGTTAACTGAGTATCTGGCTTTGTGGACGCGTTAGTACAAACCTGGGGCGCCGTGTCACATTAAGAGACAAAATCATTTTATATAAACTCATCGTGTCGGGACGCCGGCCGTGGTGGGAGGTGCGGGAGGGGCAATTAGTAGGTGTTGGTTTGCCAACGCCTACATGCTCAAGAGCTCGAAAGCAGTTAGTTAACAGTTATGGGAAGCCTACACTTATCCTGAGGTTATCATCTGTGTCTTTTTTCAATCAGATAACTCTTAAAATGAAAGAGAACCTTCTTAGAAGTTTTGTTTAAACTTACGAAATTCATACCACAAAGCGCTTCACTTTGCTACAATATACTAAGAAATACTCCTGATTCGAGAGAGAATGTCAAATTGCGTTTCTAAATGTACTCAAGTGATTTCAGTATGTCAATTACTGCTCATCATTTTAAGTGACCAACAATCTTATTTCAAAAATGAAATGTTAGGAGGAATCGATTAATATTGTTAGGCAAGAGTATTTGAAATTGATAATTGTACATTCGATAATTAATAACTTTCATTATGATTCGAATGTCCTTATCATCGTAGATCATATCATTAAGTATCGAATTAAATGTTGCCGAACCCTTCCTGTCAACTCTTCAACCGAACACTTACAAAATACTTACCTAATGCATTTTGTGCACAAAAGAACGTGTCGGGCATTGAACAAAACTTCAGCGACGAATTATATGAAGCATCCGCTTGCATTTTGGCAATATCCTCTCCCGCATCTCGGAGGTAATTTGGCGCACGATCGTATAAACAGTTGCACTCCTTTTCGATAGGCTCGGTACTTTTTTCCCATATGCATTTATCTTTTGAATACGATTTGAAATGCCGTAAAGAAGTAGTTTCGCAGTTTTTTGCAGCTCGAATGTTCTGAAAAATGTCATGCTCCACATTTTTACTTTTCAGATATGGCTATACGGGGATGCCCACGATATCTCTCGAATATTCGATAAAAGAATGAGTAGAAGTACTTTCAAGGGTGCTAAATCGAGGAATACATTATAAAATATAATCATTTTTAAAAAGTTTACTTATATGTCAGATGCTCATTGCGCAGTTTTACGTTTGTATTATATGTACGGATCGAGCACGATGTCCATTATCATTTCCACGCTCCTTTTCCCAAATTTTGTCAAACAATTATTTAACTAAATTAAGAACATGTATTAAACATATCTAAAATTTGAGTCAGAAAATCATCAAAGAACCTCTCCCGTACGTGCGCAACAGTACCTGTCTCATTTGTTCGATCATCAAGTAAGAATTGAGACCCGGGTGTATCTGTGTCCCTCCATTTGTTGTCGCGAATTCCGTTTCATTTTGCGGATAGAAATACACCTAAAAGTATTAATTTAAGGATGTTGGGTATTATTTCTTTTCTGACACCGTCTCATACCATAAATCATAACTTTCCCCTTAATTCTTATAAGCCTTGCATTCGATTTCGTCACCACTGCATCCCCACTTTCGTCATTTTTACATTTAACTGGCTTGCAAGTTTGACGAAATTAAATTTAAAAGTTACAAAGAACGATGCAGGAAGATATAGGAAATAAAATATGTTCTCAACATTTCGTATCGACTAGCAGCTAAGAAAACTTAATCTGCGGTTTTGCCTAATATGGTGATATTCCACAGTTAATTCTCTTATGAGATAACATGGCAAGTTGTTTCTCGAAATGATTTTCAATATTTGTTACGATTTGAATGCTGCACCTGATGGCGCCCTACGTGTGCTCTCGTGCATGAATCAGAAAAAACTTGCAGCTTGTTCTATAACTTTTAGATTTTAAAATTTAAAAGCATTATTAGTGGGCAACTTCAGCATGAATATGTTTTAATTTTCACCTTTGGTAGTGCATCCGGGAATTCAGCTGTCAAAGTGTCGATCAGAACGTCGACGTACGTATTACTTTCTAAAATCGATTGTTTAAAATCCTTGAGTGTTTCCTATATGCTTACCTGGTGATGATAAAGATAAATTCGTTCCTTCCAATGCTGCAATTCGAAAGCATTGTCCGAATGGCGTCCAAACCGATGTTACGTTGCATTCTTGAACAGAGGCGGAAAATTCGCCATTATACCATTTGCAGCTTAAAGTTTGCATGATATATATGATTCCCAAAAACAATGATCATAGAACATAGGTCATCAACGATAATCAGGATTTTTGGATATTTTGTAGTGAAATTATTGCAGTACAAGAGCTTAAAGTCTGGTTATCGCACTTGGCCTAAACTTCATTGCAACCTCTGTGACTCTTTTCCATCATGATTAGTTTGAATAATGCTTTTCTATACTATTTTTATGAGATGCCAGCATTCTTCTCAACTATTAGCTAGAAAAAGGTTGTCGTCCTAGAGTATTTTATTAATCCTTGCGTTACAAGGACAATTGCAATGTGGCTAATAAGATGAGTGCGCATTTTTCCCGTCCTTGTCATAACTGATCGATTACAATACTTTACACAAGGAATATTAGGATAGTAATACTAAATCAGTATAATTTAATATCTACTCATAATGTGATAATATTTTGTACAATAAAAATGCTTCTGCACCCGTAAAAGTTATGGCATGAGTTTAACATAGCAGAGAAATGAAATACATACTCTAACACGATGTCGGTGAGTCTCGGGCGTGCAAGGTTGATGAGTCGCGAGTATGTTGTAAATCGTGTTAGATCTCTGAGTAGAGTATTACCTGTGAAATCATCACTAATACGGCATTTCATGATATCGCGAACTGCGCTACTCCAGTCAGGAAACGTAATCTCTTCCTCTTCGTTTTCAGAAAGTCTTTCTTTGGCACAATCGTCGTACAGTCCACTCAACGTGCGATATTTTGCATATTCGTCAGAATTAGCTATATTGGTAAAGTTGACGGCTTTTAGCATTATCATCCCTTTAGAAATAGGCTCTTTTGTCTGAAATAGATACAGCGCAAAATAATTAAGTTTAAATCCCTAGAGACTGCATCCCAAATCGATGTGAATTGTCTATTTGAACGTTAATAAAAGTTTCGAGATACGCTAAGGTCTGTTCGGCGTCTTTCTGTGCCCGTGCACTTTTAGGCCATATTGTTTTCTTGTTAATTTAGCAGGCGAAAATCAAAAACAAAACGCTTGTTAATCTGTATTTTGAATTTTTGCAAGCTGAATCAAGAAACAAGCGCTGAAGCCAGTACTGCCCGTGTACCTTTCCACATTAAGTTTTTAAGTTCCGTTTCGAACAATCAAAAATCAAATTAACGCTCGTTTTTTGTTTTTCGTTTTGAAATCAAAGAACAAAAAACGAATTTAACGCTCGTTATTTGTTTTTCGTTTTTCGTTTCGAGAAAAAAAAATCAAAAATCAAACGATTGAATTTTGTTTTTTGATTTTAACTGAAGCACAAGCAGCATTCGTCTAATGTCCAGTGCTTCTCTCTTAGTCACGTCAACAGTCCAATGCTTCACAAGATGTGGGCATGGGAAATATAGTGATATGTACCCCCTACAGACAGGAATATATCTGTCATCTTCAGTGTCTGGAGGTTACAAAACCTTCCCACTGTGAAGCAGAAACTTTCTATTGAGTGTTCATTCCAAAAGCTTTTTGCTGCAAAGCAGTAGATTACTTAGGTGAGCACTGGCTTAAATAAGGTATGCTCTGGGTAGAGGCAGATAATCCTTTTTTGGCGCGTATACAGGTGGCATAGGTGAGCGCTTGGGGAGGAAATGACAAGTGATATGGAGGATGTGTATGTCATACTAAGCTCAATCTTTGTAGTGCAGTTTTCTGTGAGTCTTTGATTACACTAACGCTGTCAACCTAATTATGGGCCAATGATGAGTCATATGTGATAATCTAGTCTTTGGTGAAGTAGAGCCATGTCAGAATTAGAGGATGACACAAAAGTGGGTTAGAAAGTGGAAAACACATAATCTCCATTTTGCACAGCAACTCCTAAGGCCAGAGCTTTTTACCACTATTTTTCCTATATCACAAACTTTTTACCTGCTGGATTCTGTCTTATCTTATGCAATTGGTAGGGCTCTAACGGGGACGGGGAATTCGAAATTCCGGGGACGGGGAATTTCGGGGCCGGGGACAAAACGAAATTCCGGGGACGGGGAATTCCCCGTCCCCGTTACAGTCCTAGCAATTGAGCTATAAAGAAAAGAAAATTGGACTATAAATGAATTTAATTTTTTGCCAAATTTTATGCAGCACTCAGTAGACTAGCTTTAATGTAAAAGCTGAGGTTCTACTAACTGCTAGAGTTGATGTAGTTATCGCAGTTGTGTTGATAAACTTCATTTGATTTGATGATAATCACCCTTTACTCTGTATTTCCTTATGTAGAAAGATTCTTTCTTAAAACAAAATTTTTAATTGATGAGGTGGACCCGATGAGGATATGCATTCCATGAACCTTTTACAAGTCCCTCTCTGAATAATTCCTTCTTTCAAGCCCTACTTTCATTTCCTCTGAGGTGCACTATTCAGGAATAAGGTTAATTTTGAGTGTCTATTGAATGCTTAGTGTCATAAGCCACTCATTAGAAAGTGTCTGCTTCACAGTGGAAAGATTCTGTAACCGCCAGACATTGAGGATGACAGATGCATGCCTGTCTGCATGGGGTATTTACCCCTGTATCTCCCATGCCCACATCTTGTGAAGCATTGGACTGTTGATGTGACTAAGAGAGAAGCACTGGACATTAGACGAATGCTGCTTGTGCTTCAGTTAAAATCAAAAAACAAAATTCAATCGTTTGATTTTTGATTTTTGTTTCTCGAAACGAAAAACGAAAAACAAATAACGAGCGTTAAATACGTTTTTTGTTATTTGATTTCAAAACGAAAAACAAAAAACGAGCGTTAATTTGATTTTTGATTGTTCGAAACAGAACTTAAAAACTTAATGTGGAAAGGTACACGGGCAAAAATTCGTCGCGATTCTATTACTTTACTTGTTTTCTGATTTGCTTTACATAAAATCAAAAAACAGCCGGTTCCTGTTTGATTTCTGTTTTTTTGTAAATAAAAACAAAAAACAAACGTTCACTGCTAAAAATTCCTCACGAATTGGTTTCAGCGCTTGTTTCTTGATTCAGCTCGCAAAAATTCAAAATACAGATTAACAAGCGTTTTGTTTTTGATTTTCGCCTGCTAAATTAACAAGAAAACAATATGGCCTAAAAGTGCACGGGCATTTCTGCATGATTTTAATTTTATAAGTTGTTTAATATTTAAACTGGAATGAATCATTAAATCAATATTCCGATTTACAAGCTAGTTTGAATTTACTGAATGGATCAAATATTTCTATTTCTTTGTTATTAAGGGCCATAATATATAAATTTGACAAGTCCTACATGTGAGAATGTTTCATTTGATTAAATACAACAAATCATGAAAGTGGGTTTTTTGTATTGGAACTGCACGTTCATAGCATGATGAAGCTGTACCCTCTCATTTTGTCTCAATTAAGCACTAAGCCGACAATTCCTATGTGGTTTATCATAAAATATCTGGGCGGAGGCAGAATTTAAGATCATATTAAGAGTAAATATTTTTTTATCGAAAAGCATAATTTTCGAAGGAGCAGTAATGACGGGTAACTATTAAATAAGAATTCAGGTGAGTGTTTTCGATACGCGAACAACTAGTCCATTTCATCACGCCCTCATTATGTCATATAGGCGCCACAAAATTAGGCTAATAAACGCTGGAAAACTAACGACAGTCAACTGCTTTTATAGCGCCTGTCTTTCTAACATCGGTCTTCAGCCAGTCCCTTTATCGACGATATTAACGCAGTTGACTGTATACGAAACGTGATTTTGCATGGAATTGCTGTTCTAATAAAGATTACACAAGAAAACAAACGATAAACTCCAAGGTGGGGCAAAAGTTCCCACGGTTTTTTCAAAGAAAAATTATTTCTTAAAGAACACTTCGCCAGATTTTTGCAGTGCATCAATATTGAGGAAATGTGATTTTTGAAGCGAATTGCCCTGTAAATAAGAGTAGTACCAAATTTTGCTGATAAGAAATCCTCCCAAATAGAAGCCCCTCTGAGCTTCTATTCGGTTTGACTTCCCAATGAGAAGCATTTGTACTTCTGTTTGGAGCTGTAAAAAGATTATCGTATAGGCATGAAAAGGAATTGTTTACTGCAAATTTATGTACAAATTCAATGTTTTCAAAGAGGCTTTGCAAAAATCAACTAATTCTTCCTTCGCTTGCCGGTAAGAATAATAATCAGGAAGAAAAAACGTGGCAAAAGCAAGTATGGGAAGAGGCAGTAGTGTTGTACCAGGTTTTACAATTAAATGTCCACCCACACATTAGGCCACGGGCTTCTATTTGGGGACAAGATAGAAACGCGAGTCTTACCAATTCTAAATACAAACCCATGAGCTTATAGTCAGAAAAATTCGGTACGTGAAAATTAATATGTCCGCTCAAATCCGCATTACCCCGTCAGAGGAAGCATGGGGCAAACACAGACGCGCTCCCTACGGGAAAAAATTAGATGCAAGCATAATATCTAAAATTTGCCTTTAAAACAAAAATAAGCTTACCGAAAGTAGTGAAGCTAAAATAGGGAACCGATCCTTCCACGATGTCGATATGTTGTCCAATCGATCAAGAACTTTTGACAGCTCTTCATCAGGTACGCTGTTCAAAACTTCACTAATGCTCTTCAGCTCTTGAAGCAATGCGTCTACATCTGCGTTTGTAAAGCTGATGTTTGTTCGTCCAAAATACGAAATGAGCATATCGCGATGTTGCTCAAAATCGAATAGATCTGAGTGTACCGATTGATGGTCATCATAAATACTGTGACCATATACTCTTTCGCGTGCCAAACTTGCCCTAAATTTTTAACATCAGGAGTAATACTGTACATGGTGGGCCAAAAAAAGGAACCCTTTGAACTTTGTCTGCATCTCAGGAACTACTGGACCACATTATGTCAAATTTTAACCGAACATGCACCTATATACTCTAAAGTATGTTTAAATTTTAAAGCGATCGGTTTCTTCTGATTGCCACACGAGCAATTTATTCTAAGTGATTCGCGTTAACCTTTGGTGTCATGAAGCTCGTTAGTCAGCGTCCGTTTTGTGAGTCTCGAAAACGTAGGGATGTAGTTCTAGTAATAAGCAACCGATCGCTTTGAAATTTTAACACATCATTCAGAGTATATAGGTACATGTTCAGTTACAATTTGACGTAATTAGGTCTAGTAGTTCCTGAGATGCAGACAAGGGATCCTTTTTTTGGTCCACCCTGTACATGGTGTTTTTACATGAAAGTAGGTACTTCGTTGTTCGCTTGTTATGCAGGGTGATCAAAAAACTGTTTCGAAATTTTATTTCATTTTGATTGAAACATTTTGGTTTTTTGCTGCGTTTATGCCATTTTTCCATTTGAAAAATGATTCGTTGCTTGATACGGTTAATTTTTTATATAGCACTCTATAATGCTAAGGTACTCGGAGATTATTAACATGCGGTTTGACTTATTCGTTGCTGAGGTATGTGAAAAGGGATAAATAAACAGTTTTTACAATCCACCCATTCTTTATCAATTTACCATCATCAGGCGCAATATTGGAATATCTACATATTTTAGAATGCTTACTATATTTCAGCTCAAAAGCCAAAGGAAACAACTATAGAAATGATGGGATTGTTATTTGTCACCAAATTTTGCCTGCTGACCTGTGCCGTGCAATAAGCTAGAAATACACTAGCAGTAGAACCGTTAAAGGGTATATTTTAGGGGCGTTCCGGACTTGATCGCAACCATAAAAGATTATCATGACTGATTGTTTGAAGCGGATGCTAGCATCCGAGTGATGAGGTGCACACCGTACATAAGGATTAATTACTGAGTAAAATGTTGATGCACACCCGGGAAAGAGCTTCCGCCCAGGCACTTGGAATGTATCCCTTGACCTCAGCTGCGCTTTATTTTTAGAAATGCATGCCCTTGTACTAGCAATATGAGATGCAGCTTCCTGAGCTCAGGCTTCAGCGGCATCGCTTTGCGAATTAGGGCTACTATGCTCACCTCTGCTTCATGCTACATCAACTGCAAACTTTGACGTTTATGTAAGGTTATTAGGGATCCTCATTCCTTTTTTCATCGGTTCACGAAATAACATTTAAACTACATTGCATAACTCCATCTGTTACCTGAACTGCCCAGGTGGACAAATGACCATTGCTGGCATGACGTCACTGTCTTGATTGCTCTCCGTTACCACGACGGTGATTGGTTCCGTGCAATAGTAGACAGAGCGTTGCCATATCTGATACACAGTGAGCGCAGCCATGATTATGATCAGTAGCCACGTCATTATTCTGAAAATTTCATGAAGAGTAGCTGCGATGCGTAAATACAGGGCGTTAACAATATTTCCGCCGATTTGAAACTTGAATAACTTTTGATTGCGTGGACAAATTTGAGTAATTCTAACGGCAATAGACTCGGCAATAAACTTGTTACAGAGCAATGCGAGCTTCATTTATATATGCAGCAGCAAAAATACTTGCTATTATTGAATCTGTCATGGAACCAAACGTAGTTGACATTATCGTTAACATTACTGATCAAAATGTTACAACTAGAAAGTGTCGGCTACGATGGTATGCGTTTTATTTGCGACTAAGGCGATCAAAGTATTTCAATTATATGTTTATGAAAAGGCGATACGATTTAGGAGGCTTTCTTTCGGCTGACTTTTGCAGACGTTAGGTTTAACGATATTGGGCCGGTTCCATAATCGTGTCCTAAGTCGTTCTTAGGTTATGCATTACTTAAACCCGTTATGAAGCATAGCGCTGAGTATCGCTATGAATTGCTTAACTTTAGGACACGATTATGGAACCGGCCCATTATATACGAGAATCGTTCTGGTTCTTACAGTAGCCACAATTTAGGCATTTTCAAAATTAGTTTAAATCATCAATAATTGCCAAAAATGCCCAAGCAATTGTCTGACGTGCTACCAGGGCAGATACCAATAGCTCTTAATTATACTAGTTTTACCTGACTTTTCTGTGGTGTTTTGATGTCAAATACTTGGCCGTTGGAATGGAGACATTTTCGCAAAATCGATCGAACACGCTGTCATTTTTTTCATCGCTCGCCATTCTGGTTACAGACTTGGACGAACAATGAATAGAATTCAGCAAAATGTTCCTGTTTTGTCTGTAATACTTTTAATGTATTTTGCTTTTGATGGATTAATTTTGCGGTTCGTTAGGCATGTTTTGATACATGAAGCTGGTGGAGCAGTGATGATTAAAAACTGATTAACGGATTAACCGGATGGGAGCCGCGGTCGCTGATTGCTAATGGAGAGTGGAAGGTAAGGATGCATCAAATTTCCAACGTGTTCCATTTGTTTGATGACAAGTGATCCCTTTGTCTGCATGGTAACGTGGAGGACTGATGGTGCTGTAAACAAGCTGACATTGATCACGCTCTACCTCCTGTATCTGACTTTAGCGAAAAGTCGATGATACCGAGTTTTAGAACATTCATGTTAGCTCAGTGATGAGAGGCTCGTAATGTATCTGGTGTGGGACATTTTGGAAGGAAAGAAGAGACATGCTCAAGGCTTATAGCATGTGTATCTTAAAGTGAATGCCACAAAAGAATTTGATGCAGCAGAATAAAATTTATGTTCGATGTTGCATTCAATCATCCACGCTAAACCGCAATTTAACATAAGATATTGTAGTAACACCAATGAAGTAATGAGAATCAGTTCTTCAAGTCACAGTTTTCGATAGTTTCATGAAGTAAGATCCTAGACTAAATTGTACATGGTGAGAGTAGACTGGCGCACAGCAAACTGCGGAGCCTGCTTGGATATAGATAAATTCGGATATTCAAAAGCTGAGCAGAATGAGTGGGTTTCACATCGCGTACTTTAGCTAAAGTCGGACTTTACGCAATGATAAAGGATAGGCCTTAAGTCCGACTTTAGCTTAAGTACGCGATGTGAAACCGGCCCAATGTCTCGCCATGTGGTATAGCTTCAGGTTTGGGAAGCTTACCAGATCAATTGCTCAAAATCTGCTCATTATTAAATATACATAGCTTATCACGAGGTCTCAGTAACCCAAAAAATGTTGGCTTATAGAAGTGCCATGTAACTTTTTTGAATATTTCGTTTGCATATATTGAAATGGAATACAAACTTATATCAATGCTTTTAAAAGACTTAATAAAAACTCGTGAAAAATAAAGCAATCAGACGATTAATGCAGTATATTGAGCTATTTGTTTCATTTTACTAATACTATGAGAACAGCGTTATCAGCATGTTTGTTGAAGCCTTGAACGAGTCAGCCGCTCACTACCGACGACGAAGAGTGTATATTGCTCACTAACCCGTGATTCATGCGTCACTGCGCTTCTGTCACCGTGAGAACTTCTCCATTTCGTCGGTTATTACCCAACGTATTGAGGTACTTTCATGTTCTGCCCAACTCTTTAGTTGCGGCGAACGCCTCTAATTTTGGAAAGCTCTGTTTGCAGAGCACCTATGGGAATCTTTACATTTAAAACTGAAATCGTTGCTGCCATTCTGGTCGTATTTAACCTATGTCATATGTTATGTGTTGGAATCACAACATAAAAGTTAAACTGAACATGTAAGAAGGGTGAGGTGTAACTCACGGCAGCGGTGCTGTTACGGCTGAAATAGCAAATTATTTTAAAACTGCTGATCAATATTGGGCCGGTTTCACATCGTGTACTTTAACTAAAGTCGGACTTTACGCAATGATAAAGGATAGGCCTTAAGTACGACTTTAGCTAAAGTACGCGATGTGAAACCGGTCCATTATCTTTTTTAGTGAAGAGGTACATTAGTTAATGACCACCGATTGGTACCAAAGGCGGATGCGCAGTTCCTGTGCGGTAGGATGTTAGGCGAGCTACAAAGCTCTATGTATTTGTTTATGAAAGCAGTAACGAAGACCACAAAGTTCACATGAAAGCACTAACGAAGCAACAGATCCATTTAATATTACACAAAGCATAGGACATTCAGCCTTGACATTGTTGGACTTGACCACAGTATGAACAATAGGAAAGCATAATAGAACACATTTGCGGCCGTCATCGACATTAGAGGTGGGTATATTTATATGAAGATGTGTTGAGCCTTGCTTTTTAATAAATTAGTTTCAACAATTCCATTTCTCGCGAAATCATGATTCAAAGTGCGCGTCAGAGCAAAATAACAAATAATAATCTAATTAGAGTGTCAAAGTAAGAGAGATAAAGATATGCTTTAAAGTGAATACCGTGAATTTTCCAATAATCAATGTGAAGGATTATTTTTCAACCTAAGCTTGAGGGGGCGACTATTGAACGGGAACGAGTATTGGAGGATTTATTGTATCAGTAGAATGAATAGTGTTTCTTCGAGGAGGTGACTGTTGCTTGACGTTACTGACTTTTTCGGCGTCACTGACTTCCTTGACGTCACTGACTTTTTCGGCGTCACTGCCTTTCTTCGCGTAGAGTTTTTTGTCTGGCAGAACAATGACGACAAACTCATAAAGACCGATGACCGTACCACCAAGCCACAGTCCGAGTGCGCCACCAATATCGCCTGAATCACAAAATTTAAACCCTAAAATAAGCTTGAACAAAGCTAAAGAAATGTGGGAAAAGCCTAAGCGATTTCCTTGAGCTACCCCCGAAAATGAGATAGTTGAGAATTGAGTCGTGCTATTTTAATAGGCGCGGATTGTACAGACACGGATGCGAGTCGACGGTTAAAAGCATATATTGATGAAACGTATTTGCCTCCGGTGTGTATCCCCACATCACTAGACTTGTCGAATATCTCACTATTCTTAATTATAACTGCTACAATCATCAATTGTGTAATCTTGAATGCTATGGTAGCGTGTCGAGGGGTACTCCAATATGTATTTGTGTTCACGCTTGAATTCGATGAGCCAAGTGACTCCTTAAAACTACATCACACTGGTAAAGATGTATCTGTGCAAGAGAGAGATGAGTTCAAGAGTGCTTTAGCTGGCAGTAGCTTGCACTTTGAACTGCCTCTTTGCAAATATATACAAAGAAATTGTAAATATAGATTCATTTGGTAAAATATAGACAACTTACTGAGCAGATCCCAGATTCCATACGCTTCCTGTTCTTCGATCACTCGGAGACGGAACGCTCGGAAGGAGAGCTTTATTCCAGCTAGACTGGCCCTAAACAAGCGCAGCACTCGTAGTTGAGTAATCAACCACGAACGGTGTTAAAGAGAGGGAAAGAGAGAGAGAGTGTGTCTTATCATAACAAGCTCAGTGTATCCTCAGAGAATCTGTGTACTTCCCCATTTTCACATTAGCGAAAATACTGGGCGCAGCTTGCTGCGCTTCACAATTAAAACAAAATAACGATATTGCAATGAGAGGATTATTTATTTCTTAGCTTGCACATATGTATGCTAAGAGCACCCAAACGCATTTAATTCAAAATGCATCACAAGATCTTCAAGCGAGCGGGATCGAAGCTACAACAGTTAATGGTGATATACCACCCCTTAAATAAATAAATACGAATATATGTAAGATTTATCCTTTAGAAAAGTTAAGTAGCAGAATACTGCGATAGCGGAGGGTAAGGTCAAGATGGTATTTCATCCTCGTAAATCAAGAGAACATTAACTTACATACTGATTAAAAATAAAGTAAAAGAGAAATGTAGCGAGAACTCGGGTATAATACTAATCTCCAATATCAGTTCTTTCTTTAACATATAAGCGCCTTAGCTTTTAAGGTTTAAAAATGTAGAGAAAATTTGCTCTATTTGTGATTCTCGAATTCCTATGATTTAGAGGGAATGCAGTAAGAGAGGTGCTCGGCATGTTGTAAGAAGCGTCTTTATTTGCAAACTTGCCTTTGATAAGCACGCCCATTTTGATAATTGTCGAGAGTGTTGTCGATTAAGTATGTAAAGTCATTGAACCAAACAGTACTTGATCCATCTTCCGTCGGTTGACACACTCGGCATAGAACACCAGGACACGGATTCTGAAAATGTGGGCTCAAAATATTTCCTTCTACCAAAAATCTGTTTTTCTTCATTTTATCTCTTTTTAATGTAGTTGTTTTATGGAATTTGTAAAAGCGATTACCAGAAAAGCAGGAAATTTGCATAGAATCAAGGAAATATGAAAAGAGTATGGAATGCAAAACATTGAATTAACCATCTCATTTGTTTGAAAAATGTTTTGAATGCCGGGTATGAATCATACCTAGCATAT
This sequence comes from Plectus sambesii, assembly GCA_002796945.1. Lineage (NCBI taxonomy): Eukaryota > Metazoa > Nematoda > Chromadorea > Plectida > Plectidae > Plectus > Plectus sambesii. The sequence goes on from NIUQ01003053.1 coordinate 16,721, forward strand.
GCATTGGAGATATGTTTACCCCACAAAAGACATTCCATACCTTTTGGGCACGAGGGGCTTAAGGGCAGGATAACTTTTTTGTAAGTATTAAAAATAATCACTCATATAGTACACGAAAGCATAGTCGCTTACATATATACTGTCTAGGTGATACCAAGAGTCCTTCGTGCTGTTATATATATTCCAAAGTAATTTTTGCTGCTTGTGGTTGTGATAAAGAAAAGGCAGATAACTAGATCTTATGAAGTCTGGATCTGAAGAGTAGACATGATCTTCAGTGTCAAATAAGAGATAATATTCCACTCTGCAAATGAAGTCAAAACTTAAATTGCATTACTTGTACGATATCCAAACATATAACAACGTTTGATCCAATTTAGCATCAAAAAATTGTGCTCAAACCTTGAAAAATTATGTATGTGTAGCGCGATTTCCGAAGCGCTAGTTCTGTCGATTCTAATTCCTATTCCGATTCTTACAAAAGCGATTCCTGATATTACTACTTTGAGTTTAGATATCGACCAAAATAGTGATTCCGTGCAATTCGATTTTCCTGATGCAATTCCGATTCCGGCTTTCGATTAGCGATTTTGAAGCAGGAATGAATACACCTTTACTGTAAAGTTATCTCTAATTTCATTCGAATAAATTATCCTCAAGCATGAACAGTTATAGGTAGACGAAGAGAAAAGAATGAAAGAATGGCGAAAACTTACGTCTTCTTCTATAAAAAGTGCGAATGCTCACTTTATTGCGCGCTACGGTTAATATAGTATAAATATAGTGTAACAGTGAACGCAAATTTTCAGACTACTGTACATTTTTTAAATGCTTTAAATGATTGGATATAGCTAGCGAATCTTAATGAATCGCTTGATATAAATTAAAACCTTAAAGAGAGCATTCGCATTTTATAGCTAACATCCCCATAGCGTCTCGAGCTGTGGAGAGAGATCTTTAACGGCTTTCACTAAATTGAGATGAACCTGAAATAGTAACCGTAATAGTTTACTTCTTGTATATCTGCAAATTCATAAATTGCTCGATTGTATCTGCTTGTGATGGCCATCAGAAATATACTGTCATTGCTTCGCTTTCGAGCTACAATTTAGTACGCTGCAGATAATATTTTATTTAGTTCAAGGACAGCATGTGATTATAGTTTCTTTGCGATAGGAAGTTTGAATTCTATACTGTGAAAATTAAATTGAGCATAACTGCACATAATACCTTTCTAAGGTCGTCTCTGGCTTTAGATCCATCGCGGTAATAGTTTCTTATTCTAAAAATATCTGACGTGCTTGCAAACGTGGATAGAGCTTGCGCTATAGAAATCTTTAAATAGCTGTAAACGATTTCGTCGGGAATTTCTTTTAGAAACCATTTTGTATAGATATCCCACGGGGCTTCCCAAACGGAGAATCCACCGTCGCCGATGTTGCTTGGGCTTTGCAAGAGCTTTTCAATCTGAAAACAATTAATAACGATTAAAGCAGAATATCTAGCGTAAGGTTAAATCAGCCATATATCGAGATTACAGCTTGACCAAAAAGTTCTGACACAACTTTCATTTTTATTCAACGGTGATATCGATATAAGTCATTTTTTAAATATTTATGCCATTCAAAAGCCGGCGCAGTATAAAACTACATCTCAGCGGCTTGTACAACTATCCTCTATCCAATTTAAGCAAGAACTCTATTAACTTCGCAAGGGGGCATCACGGAGACCCGAGTGTATGCTCCTATTTACTGCAGTTTCACTTTCTGAAAGCTTTTTTCAAAAGAGAACTGGGAATGATACCAAAAGATATATCTTTGTTCTCTGGCGTATTTTGTTTCAAAAAGTTAATAGGGCATCATTTCACAAGAGGCGGCTAGTTCTATTGAACGTGAACATGGACGCAGTACACAGTCTAAATAGTTTTTTTCAAATTTCAAGTAATTTGGATCAGTAGTTCTTGAGCTACACTAAAACACATGCTAATCTAAAAACACGCGAAACTTTTTGCACGTATCGGGCGCCTAAAAAGTAACGATCTGATTTGTTTTTTAAATAACTTGGCCCAGAATAATCCAACTCAGCTGAAACTTCACGTAAATAATCTACGTATGTTGAGCTTTTATTTGAAAAGAGAATTATTAAATTCGGACATGGCGTTGATAAGGTATGGGTTAGCAAACATAAACACTCGTTTGGAAACGATATGTTGGTTCGCTCGAGGATATGCACACGCATGAAAGTGTTTTGCGTGGCCATATCTTAACAATGCCATGACTGAATTCAATAATTCTTTTTTCAAATTAAAGTCCAATATCCTTAGATTATTTATGTTAAGTTTCAGTTTAATTGGATTATTCTGGGCCGAGTTATCCAAATACAAATCATATCGTTACTATTTAGGCGCCCGATACGTGCAAAACCTTTAGCATTTTT